>MU388313.1:0-100070 GCA_022578535.1 Jackrogersella minutella
CACCGCAATCCACCAAATCGAGGGTGCTGGTGCATCATAAGTAACGCAATCCACATGGCCGGCTGGTGGAGTGGATTGCGTTACTTGCCAGCCTGGCCTAGTTTACCTTGGTTGCCTTGTGAGCTTTCATTACAGGGCAAATTCGACTTGCTCAAGGTTCCACACCTTTAATTCCTTCACATTGAATTCGTGACCGCCTACCTAGCAGATATGAAACGTATTTGCCTCGCTACCGCGCCTTCTAACACTGCCATACTGTTGAGATAGACGCAGGTTATGAGTATCATTGACGTAGATTAGAAGGTTAAGTTACTAGTTGTAGGTAGAGGTAGCTAGATAGTACATTATATACCTGTGGATACAGGGCGTAAACTCCCAGCCAGCTAATATTCCAGCACATACATTCTTAGGTACGTGCATAATACTGCCCGGTGAGGCTCCCCGCCTTCATGATCACGACTTGGAGTGCTTCAGCCATGACATAATATAACTCTTCGTGTGCCACAACACTATTCACACATTTAGAAGTCAGCATTGGTAACTATACACAGCCACTCCCATATTAGCATATCGAGCTTATCCATATCCATGGGTCCAATGCTATCGTTCATGCTACGACAACTAATTAATTTAGAATGTTATAGCTAGGTAGTTAACTAGTCGCCTTCACGTACATTGAAGCATCGAGGCTCTGTAAAATATGGAGAAACTATACATCAATTTTAAACATGGTGCCGTTATAATTATGTTATTTGAGATACTGAAGTATTCGGAAAGTCCTTTTCCTTGCTTCTACGTTCATATCCAATACCGTGTAAGTCGATTATAACAGCCTAGTAGTTTACTGTTTAAGAAACTCCGTGTTACTTCTAGACTCATCTCCGTCGCGTTGAAGCTGCATGATGCAAAAAGAATTGTAGCACCGTATTCATTTCCAACGGACAACCAGCCTCTAAGGTTAAGTTGGGTTACTGTACCACGAAAGTGACCCACGTAACACGCAACAAAAATGATTGCTGCTGAATAAAAACGATATATTAAAGGAATTAAGTATTGGGTTCCATTTCCGTATAAGAATATCATCTCAAGTAAACGTCTCAATGGAATATATCACCAAACTAGTTAGGTATCGGCCTTCATAACTCTTATAAACATAAACTCATTTGTGCTTATAACAAACATTTGAATGGTATTAGCTATTTTACATTCATCATACGAATCTAAGTTACCTAGGTATTCTATAGTGTAACTTGTAAAAGGTTTTATAGAAAACTTGTTTGGTTAACGTTTATTACTCAATTATGAGTAATATGCAAACGAATTCTCGCATGAGCGAGAAGCTTTAAGAACTAGAAATATATATACAATGGATATGTACCGATAACAAGAGCTTTTATCCCTCCCCCTTTTCTCATTTGTCGATGGAAGTAGGATACTTTCCCAATGATCTTGTCGTATTATATATATATCTTTGTAAATTTGTGAATTATCTCGTCAACAACCCCTATACGTCCCGACGATCTGCCACACCGCACGACTTTGGTAACCCCCGATTACACTAATCATCTGGTAACACAAAGCAATTCCAGGATGGAGAGAATTGTCTAAACGCCAAGATCCCCTTACAGAACGGGTGGGGATTTGAAACGCGACTCATACCAAAACAATTTATTTTCATATTTGAATAAATTTACTGTTGCACTATAGGGCAGGAAATGATGATGAAGGAAGCTTGTATAAGCTAAAATACATGGCAGTGGACTAAAACCATATATGATAGCTAAAATGGTCACCTAGGAGTTTAGACGGTATAGCATTCTCCCCAGGTGGTAAGTCAACCAGTTCAAACACCTTTTTGTCAACAAGACTTTAGTATTGTTTGTCGAAGGCTGAATTCCATTGATCCCACAATATTGTATCACTCTTAGCATGTTCGAGAGATTTGACTAGGGTATATGTGGTAAACTCTGTGCCAGCGAGAGTTTTCTTCACGATTGTTGCTAGTCTTGATCTCGAGCGCTTTCAGTGTGACACTGTTACAGCTTTTCTCAACACTAGAATCCCCGAAGGCAGTATTCTTTATATTTGACAACCACCTAGTTACGGAGACGGATCAAAGAAGGTCTGGATGTTGAATGAAGCTCTCCATGGCTTAAGAAAAGCACCCATCTGGTGGATTTTGACAATCTCAAAAGAGACGAAGAAAATGGGATTCAAACGAATGACGACAGAGTGTTGTCTATTCAAACATAAGGAAAAAGGAGCACTTGTACTTCATTACGTTGATGATCTATTGATTGCCGGATCATCCATATTTTCAATCGATGAAGTCAAATCCGAGTTGAACAACTATTTTCAGCTCAATGAGATGGGAGAGGTATCAAAATTCATGATCAAGGCGACCATGTAACCTTTCGACGGCATACCGTCGACAGAGAAAACCCCGATAAAGATGCCTAAGATGCCAGCCGCATCTGAGCAATTTGAAGAATATTAAGGGTTTTCAACATCAGTATAAGGGCCCCTATATCAGGTTATTCGAGGGGGGCTTAGACGAGCTTCAAGAGGTGGACGAGCACTTCAGCACGTGGGTCTGAGACCTCACCCGGAGAACATGGAAAATACCACATACAACACATTCGAGAATATGCAAAAGACACAGGTCAACCAAGGAAAAGCACACAGAACTAGCACATGTAGTCGACCGGCCCCGTTTTCGGGGCACCAATCGTGCGAGAGCAGCAACAGACCATTCAAGTACTGGCTGATCCGTTCGGGTCCTACAAGGAGCGACTCGCTGTTCCGGAGGAGGATAGTACACGGATGCGTTGTCGAGGAACCTTGGAAGCCCATCGTCCTCCAATGCTCGAGAATAGACAAGAGGTACCCATGGATTACATGAACAGTTCAGGGATCCGAACCCTAACGACACGAAATGAGTTCAGAGAACAACCTCTGTATCCTCGTCCCCCGCTGATGATTCAGGTTCGCTGGGCTGGCGAGAGCAAATCGCGATGGCTACAAGGGAGAAATGTCTGACAAAATGTCCACAACATCGGACGGATAGTGTGAAAAGATGAACATTTCTGATTTCTACTCGTACGTATAACGACACGACCATCAGCAGAACAAAAACTCCCCCGCCCGACAGAGTGTCGCGAAGGAGAGAAGCAGGCGACACTTCAGCCCATCTTTTTTTCTTTCAAATAAGTACTAACCCTGCAAATCAGGGGGTGGCCCTCCCGACGATAAATATCTACCGTTTATCCGGGGAGGAGCATATCCTGACACCTAACTGCCGAAAGGCGGCTTTGGTGATCGAAACTACAGACACGTCGACCGGAGCATGCAAAACTACGATTGCTGTTCCGCAAAAATTCATCGGGACAAGACGCTCGACCAATGAACTTCGTTACTGCTCTCCACACAATATGGGAGCACCTAGTCATGGATTGGAAATTCATGGCAATAGATGTTGACGATTGCAATAATACATGGGATATTATAATCATTCGGTGGAACTTTGAAGAGTTGAATAGACCGTGGTCGTTGAGCTTGTAAAATATCACCCGAAGTCAGAATATACTAAGAATGAGGCTCGAAGTCTCCGACGAAACATATAACCAACACACACATTTATGTAGACACTTGCAGTGTTAGTGGTAAACCACTATATTGAGTTCCTATGTAGTAACTTGTTTACAGAAAGTATCCGGGCATCAGACACGGCAGATCCCGCAGAAGCTCACCCGTAACAACATTTCCTTCATAGAAGACATCACAACATCTCACATCCCCAAGCACAGCCATCAACATCACCCCGTCCTTATCTCCGGCTAGACCCTGTCCAACTCGTAGGCGTCTCGCCGTTTCACAATCCGCCCCTGCCGACCAATGACCCAAACCTCCCCCTAAAAGTGCCGATACCAAGGCGTGCTCATCATCCGGGATCGTGCAGCCGAAATGAAGAGGAGGTACCGAAATTGTCCAGGAATCCTTTTCCAAGGCTTGTTGGAATAGAGATTCGAAGCGTCGCGTTGATCCAAGATCATACATCGCCTAAGACACGCATGAACTAGGTATCAACCCTGTGACCGCGATTGTAGAAAAGTGCTGCGCAGAGCCGTGAACGGTGAATGTTCGTAGTGTCGATGGCGGCGAAGATCGCAAGCTCCTTCAAGAACTAGAAATTATTGACAAGAAATTACCAGATTATCCCGATCCGGGAAGTATGCAATGACATCGTCCAAACAAAGTTGTGTGAAGTGGTGTTCGGTCGAGGTCAATGCAATTGCCTTTCGATGAAAGGCAACGAAATGAAAATGCAGTTGTCAGAACAGAAAAAGAAAACAAAGCAACAAATACACCAATGAAGGTGTATCAGGTGTCAAGTACAATATCGTAAACGAGTGTCGAGAAGGTCAAATCATTCCCAAGTTCGTTAAGGTTCGTCAAGGTTGAGGGGATCTGTGGTGTCGATGTACAGCTGAACTGCAATTCGACAATGTAGGGGTCCAATTCGGCTTCAAGTAGATCTCGAAAGGATCATGTTCAATAGTGTGTTCCGATTTGGTCTGTTTAATGTCCATAATGGTGCATTAATACGCCTGGCCTGGGACAGGCTTCCTACCAACTGGTCCCTGGGCTGAACCTCCATTCTGTTGCTGGTAAGAAGCACCAGCGTTGGGGTTCATCGGGCTAGGTCCCGGAGGGCTCATTCGTCGTTGTTGTTTGGGACCAGGAGACTGAGCTCGAGGACCCGGGCTCATGGGTCGACCGCTAGCTGGCGAAGCAGGGCGGCTTCCGTAGGGACTCATCGGGCGTCCGGTTGCGGGCGAGTGGGGTCGCATGGTGACAGGCGACTGTGGACGTCCTGGTGCCATAGGGCGCAGGGGCGACTCTGGACGGCCACCTTGAGGGGTCATCGCTCTCTGTGCAGGAGGGTAGTTCGGGCCTGGGCCTCGAGGCCCACGTGGAGGACCGCGTGGACCACTGGGGTTGACGGGAGGACCGTTGCGGCCATGAGGAGGACCACCGGCGGGACGAGGCTTCACGGGTCGAGTAGATAGACAAGTTCTGGGAACGACACCTTGCTTAGAGCGATCAAGACGGATGCAGAGCGACTAGTCAAAAGTCAGTAACTAGTCTTTAGACTACGAATAAAGTCGATACTTACCCAACCATCATCGTACTCGTGTAGAAGTCGCACAAGTTGGCCAGCTCTCAAGTCCATCTCATCATCCAGCGTCGGGTTAAAATCGAGTTGGACACGATAGACAGCGGTTGCTGCGGGGCCACCAGCTGCTGCAATAGCCGCTGCACTTCTTGAAGGACCAGGCGATTGTCCAGGACCAACCGAATGAACACTGAATTCGGTATCAGCTGGGCTGGGCGGGGTAGTAGGGATAGTAAGGTCCAGAGGAGGGGGTGCATCTTTTCGAGAGGTGGAAGCCTTGCGGTTCAAAGCTGCAGCTGCAGCTGCGCCTGCGACGACTCCAGTGGTGATTGGCGAGAACTTAGGCGGTGAGTTCGTCGTCTGAGCAACGCCTACAACATTCTCTGGGTTCTCGAAAGGATTGGTGGGCTGTCCGTTGTTAGTAGGTGTGTAAGGGCGCTCAGCATGGTTGCCAAAGGGATTCTTGGGATCGTTAACGCTGCCGGGGCTAGGTCGTTCACAGGGCGAACGGTTCGCGTGTTGAGGATGCGCACTAGCTGCGCCTGTTGCAAGTGCAAGAGCAGCGCCTTTGCTTGATCGTCGCTCACTGAAAGTGGGCATAAATTCAGTGACAGGTCGTAGGCTCAACTGAGGGGCAGTAGCGCTGGTCTGAGTCGAGAGCATCGAAATGGGGCGGCCACCGACAGGCCCGTGGCTCTTCTCATTGTCCTGGATTTGCTGTTGTTCCACCTGCTTTCTACGTTTGTTAATCAGGTAGAAGATAATTAAACCAACCACCAAAACACCACCCAAAACTCCAATGGCAATACCAGCCTTAGCCGCGCCGCTGTTGTCAGAACTCGAGGGACTTGCCGCAGCAGTAGAAGAGGCGGAGGCAGAGGCCGCGGCTGCAGCATTTGTCGCAGAAGTACCTTGAGATGTTTCTAGGTTCTTAGTCGCTTGAGAAAGCGTTGTGGGGGTGCTAGTTGCGACGGCTAGAGTGGAATGGTCGTCAAGGTCGACAGAAGCAGTGGGCACCAATGATTCAGGCAGAGTGTTCTCGACTGACTTCTCGGGACTCTTTGTGTCCTGAGCTGACGTAGCTGGAGCGAGTAGTAGAGTTGGTGTGGTATTCGTGTCTTCCGCCTTGACCTGTGTAGCGGTCGTCGGCACTTGTATGACTGGAGTTGGTGACGCAACAACAGCTTGAGTCCCGTGAGTGTCATCTGTTTGACCTACAGTTGAGTAACCGGCAATCGGGCCATCAAAGGTCTTCGACAGGGTCTTGTACACGGTTTGATAGACTGTCGAGGGTTCCGCGGCCCTTGCTTGAACCGTGGGGGTCTCCTTGAATGGGTTAATGTCGCCGGCAAGGCCCTCGATGTTGTCGGCCAGTTCATCCCAGGCATCTTGCCTCTTATGAAGATGTTGGTGATGGTGGGTCGGCATCTTGAAGAATGCCTAGGTGGTAACCTTTTTTTTTTTTTTTACGAAATCCTGATAGTAAGAGTACTACTATGAAATAAACTCTTCTCCTCCGTCGTAGTCACCCCAAAATAAATACAATCGTTCGGTGCGGCAGACGTGTTGATACCGATCAACGTATGTTTACAGTCGTGGCTAAGTCGTCGCAGGACAAAAGTATTGATTTTCGAATGTAAAAGAACGTAATGCGCATGTGAGCGTCGTGAGGGAAGTAGTATGCGACTCGGTACCTGCAGTGGGTGGCGGAATGAAGTGCGTATTCGCGCTTTGTTTACAGTAAAGGTGAAGTAAATTTAGTTGACCTGCAAGGCGTCGAGTCGCGCGGTGATGGCGTAATGAAGGTGTTAATTCTCGATAAAAAACCAAGAAGGGGGTATTTGAAAAAGAACGTAATTGAGAACGGATTCAACGAAAGAAACACAATTCTCGTGAAGAGAGGGGGGAACAGACCGTGTGCGTGGTTGCGACGTGGGTGGACGGTGAGGAAGGGAAGGGAAAGAAAGAGAGGGAGGGAAAGGATCGGGATGAAAGATCAAAAGATGGAATGGGGAATAGTACAGTCACAGTGGGTTGTGATTCGGGATTGGCTGCTAAGCTAGGTACCTAGGTAGGTACATACTACAGCTTAGCGTGTTCTAGTTACGGAGGGTACGGGGGGTATGGCGGTACGCATGGGATGTATGAATACATTGTACAATACTTGATCGGTACTCCGGACATACAGACAGACGTGACTTCCACCACCTTTGTTTTCCTGCCCAGGTGCTCAGTGACGAGTAACCTTAGCAATAGACGAAAAATGGCAACAACTTGTCATACCTAGGTACCTAGATAGCAATATGAATTGTACATATTGTACCTATTTGCAAAAAAACCGGGATTTTCTCGTTCTTCTCGAATTCTCATTGGAACAAATATCCTTGCCGGCTATTTTTTGAGTGTTTGCATAAACACAAATCATACAATGTTTCTTTCACAAGCAAAGATGCATTAAGAGCAATTTGAAGTCCCTCGACGTTTTCCATATCCTCTCCTTTCCTTTTAGGCTGCTATCTCGTTGTTAAGGCTAATATTCTCATAATTTGATTTCATTTTTACCACCTACTCTCTAGCCATCGTACACCTACGTACGTATCCCTTGTACCCATGTTGTTTAGATGCTTACTTATCATAAGACTTGAGACATACGACATCAGTCAATCTGTACCGTCTTGCTCTAAATATGGGAACAAATCTCGCAAAACAGTTGATGAAATCGAGGAGAAGAATCCAATCATCAGTGAAGATTGGGTTGTAGTTAGAGGTACCGAGTTACTTTTCACTTTTCAGAGTCCAATGGATCTTTCTATCCTTGCAATCTTCCATCATCCCATCTCCAGGGCTCTCTTTCTCCTCCAATGTTGATCATTTTCGGTCTTTCTCCCACGGCCGACTTGGCCCAAGCTCCCTGCGCTAGTCAGGCACAGAAGCGCCACTTCCAGGAACAAATAGCATATCATTGGTCAATTGTTTTGAAGGTACAGATTACGCGAGATTGGCGTTGCCAGGGATCTGTCAGGGGTATTCATCCTCCACTTAATTATTATTGGCTAACACGAAAAGAATTAGAAGCGATGCCGGGTACGAAAATAGGTACGTAGCCCCTTAATTGATTTGGTTTTTCTTTTTTTTCTTACAAACACCATGTGAAGTTCACAACCAACACCAACGAAGCGCAACTCAGCACGCTATGTAGTAAGGTGTTTCGCAGCATCGTTAGTTTTATTCCCTTTATCCTCTCATCTAAGTCGGTGGCATGACTGCATGCATTTATTGATGAATACAGCCCCTTTCTTCAATAATACTAGTTGACAACTCGTGAACACTTTGTATTCGTGGCGATGGCATCTCACGCATCGTTCGGAATATTATCTCAACTTTATACTTTAGGTACCTTTGTACTTGTATGTACAATACGAACTGTAGCAGCGGCATAAGTCACCGAAGCGTACATAAATAAATATGTACGAAGTAGGCACGCATACATAAACGGAATTCATCGTGAATCCGATGGGGACCCGCATGAACACCATCCCATTGGGTCGATTCGTCTCCAATAAAGCCACGATATTTTTTTTATCACGGAAACACAGCATGACCTCTGTACTTGGCCTGTACGATTTCGTATGCCGTCCGTGTACCATGATATGTATCTGGCCCTACCGATTTCACGTTTTCATCTCGCGTGGTTGTGAAGGATCATTCGCCTGCAAGCTTGAGGCCTTTCTCTAGGCCGCCGGGATCCCCTAGTCGCTTCATTTAGCTTCTTCCTTGATTCTTTATTCTTTCTCGAACTTCATCCATCTAGGAGTATGTACGTACGCAATACCTAGGGTAATATGCTTCTTTTTGTTTAAATTAATTCAGCCTTTTGAAACATAAGACATTACTATGTAGTGATTATCTGGGGATATCTTCCAATTCTGTCTGTCGGTCCGCGCTCTAATAAATCTTTACCTTCCCACCAGTCACACTACCGATCCCACCACCGTACCACCCTAGTCCCCTTATCGAGCCTACATGTCGATCACCATTTTGTTCCAATCGATATCACTCGTGGGTGTGTGGAGGATCGTCGTCACGATTACACTAAGCAGATGGACGGACAGACATATTCCTCTCTTCATCATATCGTGGGAGTCAGGGAATCCTCATTACATAAATACCATGTAGGTCTTTTCAGCTGTCGTCACATTGTAACATCGTGTGCCCTAATTCCAACGGTTCGGTCAAGCTGAAGAAAAAGTTTACGATTCTTTCCCACTGATACGTAATCTATCGTGGAGTGATGAAAAGGAGTCCGCAGGGCTGGATGGACGGACTACCGGATCTACAGAGCAAGACCGTCATCCCAACCAACGGGTTTTCATACCCATTATCGGATGCCGTCTGCCTACCCTTACATACATACTTATGTAGGTAACACCTTACATTTCCATGGGTACTCAACTTCTTATTGCTGCGAAAGGATGTAAATAAATATTAAATGTTTCAAAGCGTAGTTATCGTGAAGCAAGGATATCGCCCTGAAAGCCTGAAAGACAAGTTATGCATCGTATCATGAATCTACTTACTAAGCATTAGCTCGTACGAGAGAATGGGCACTCCGCCCTAAATACGATGCATCGGATTAGGTGCTTATTTTAGTAGGTAAGCAAAGGCTGATGCCAGATGAATTGTTTATACCAGCCCTGGAGAACAACTATTATTATTTCTCAATATTTTTCACACCGTTAGGTGTCTTCAACTGGTGGCGTACTTATGATTCTTACCTGCCTATTTCATCTTCTCTTCCCGAGCCATCGGAAGAAGAACAGTGGCTTGCATGGCGCTATCGCTAGTCCTCTGATGGAGCTAAAGCAGCATTAGAGGAGATGCTAGACACTTAGACTACGACGCTAACTCATGTAACTAAGTCGGACTCCAGGTTCTAATTTAGGTCTTCGGTACCTTTCTTAGCTTGGGGATACGGAGATCGTATAGACTATCTAGCCTAGTCATTCTGCAGTCTCTTCGAAGTATCTTCGACACTACATCCTTTGAAGCGCTGATCGGCTAGGCCAACTTCGACTAGATGCTTCACAGCAAGAACAAGATACTAACATTCTCGATATATGACAATTATCATTTTAGTGCTTTTACTCCCATTTTCTCGTAAAACTCATAAAACCGCCGGTGATGTAGAGATCACAACTCCTTCCGCGGTGTGACGCGAACCATAAAGTTCGTCGGCTTGACAAACCAATAATTATCAGTCGCCCAAGTTGATCCGCGGGCGGCTAGATCTCCCGAGAGCTCGAAATCGAAATCCCGAACGAGCCGGGGTATGAGCTTCGAAATCTCGAGAAAGGAGATGTGTCTTCCGATGCACGTGCGGGAGCCGTATCCGAACTACCAGAGTTAGGTTAGAAAACTTCTTCTAGACTCAATGGACTTTTCCTGAGGAGGGACTTACCGGCATCCAATGACTGTTCATTGTGGCAACTTTTTCGGCGTCGTCAGACAACCACCTCTCAGGCCGGAACTCGTTCGCATCTGTACCGAAGATGTGAGTGTTGCGATGTTCGATCCAAGTGTTGACTCCGACGATTGACTGCATATGGATGTATTAGACATCCATAAATTCCAAATGTAATAAACGGGATTTAAACACTTACACCTGCCGGGAAGAACCGCCCGGCGATTGTGGCACCGCCGGCCGACACAATCCTTTCCAGCGGTAACCCCGTCGCGGGGTGGAGACGGAGCGCTTCCTTAAGAACGGCCTGCAAGTACGGCATCTCTTGACTCTGCTTGAACGAGATATCTCGGGATTCGGCCCCCGTGCGCCCCGATCCCATGATTTCTTCGCGGAGCTTTGCGTAGCATTGAGGGTGCTTGAGCAGGAAGTACAGGCAGGCGGATAGCGAGATGCCCGTCGTGTCGGACCCGGCGACTATGTTCATCGCGCAGCCCTGCATGATGTGGTATGTCGTGAAAGTATCGGAGTCATGATTATTCTTCGCTATGAATTTGTGGAGGAAGTCTTTCACCTTGACTGGAGCTTGCTCTTCCTCGTCGGTCACCTTTTGGCGCTCTGCCAGGGCCTCGAGTGTGAGGTTTATGGCGTACGTTATGCCCTTGTCGCTGCCGTGTCTTGATGCATCCACCATGGAGGGGTACGGATGCAGGAATGGGTAGACGCCTACCAAGGTCCCGACAAACAGATTGCTCTCGAGGGCCGACTTGATACCCCCGATATCCTCGCCGCGATCTAGGTACCCGAGCCGCCTGGAGTAGGTAATGGATCCAACCACATCAAGCGCATAGCACTGCATCCAATGGCCCATGTTGAACAGTTCACCGCTCCGCGAAAACTCCTCCAGCCGCTGGCCGAACAGGTCCGCGCACTCGTTCACGAGGGGCTCGTATTCCACCAGCGACGACATGCTGTATTCCTTCTGGTACTGCCGGCGGTACTGCGAGTGGTCATGGATGTTCCGCTCCGAGAAGAGGCTCCACACGCCGCGCGGCATCCAGGATTCATACCAGGTCGACTTGATGAACTGCGTCCCATGGCCGTAGATCGCTTTGACGGCGGTCGGGTCGTCGAAGCTGTACCGATTCGGCCCGTACCGAACGATCGGGCCTGGTTTTGTGGTTAACGAAAGCTGCTTCTTGTCTTATATGAAAATGATGCGGACGAACCGTATTTCTCGTGGAGCTCTTGGTTGGTCACCTCGAATGACCCCGGCGTAAGCTTCCAGAAGTACCAGAGGTTCGTGAAGCGAGCGAGGAAAGGCCCTGGCACGGATCTCAAGGGAGATGTCAAATGTCGGTAAACCCGGAATAGCAGTCGGAGGCCCGCGAAACAGCCCACAAGGACTACGAGTCGTAAAAACATAGCTGACACATATATGCCTTACAGTTCTATACATATATAGCGAGATACACGAATATATATAAGATCGATTGGAAGAAATGTTGTAATTATTCGTTCTATAGACAGCATTAAATTCGCAGTACGCCGCATACACCGTTTTACGATGTTTCATATGGAGCCTGAGCTTTACCAAATGGATGGGATCTATGGGCTCATTTCCTATCTAGGTGCTAGTGGCTACCGCTATGAGGAAATCCTGAACGTTTGACAGGACTGACTGCCCATGAACTAGGCTGGTTTTTCACATTCGGCAATCATTAGTGCATGGGACACTTGGAGAACCCGGGGTAGAGCAGCGGCTACTGACTAGGGCGGCACAATGGGCATACTATATCTGAACGAATACAACAAAATAACCTACAGCAAGCATCGGAGCAAGCCTCGGACATTTACACGACCCCGACATAAGTTCGTGGGGCTTAGATTTAAAAAGAAAAATAGCCTTGGAAAATAGGCTATGAAGTAATAGAATTATTCGAAAGTGGGGTGGATGGGGGATCTCGATCTTGAATATACGCTGTTGCTATAATTCTTCAACTTCTAGAAACTGATATCGAGGACTACTGGACCTGGTGTCGATTTATGAGATATACCTATGTAGGTTGGAAGTAATGTCTATGGTTACGTAAGGCACCTCAAAAAGTCAACTTATTGATGCAAATGTTGTTATCAAAGCTCCTAAACTCCCATAGGTGTACGCCATACGTAGTATAGGTTCCCTCGCCTTTGCCACGGCTCGTCAAATGTTAATATGGACAATAGAAGTTTATTAGTATACACATAAACCTTCGTCGAGGATGAACCTTCCGAACAACAATTGATTTGATCAACACGGTACTTCCAGACCCTGGTCGATGTAGTACATCTCTAGGGGGATCAATCGTCGTGTTCTGGGTATTAATCCTGGCTGTTCTTTTTCTCGTCTTCGTTGTCCTATTAGTCAATGTTCCCGAATCGTTCAGGGTTTTTACTTCGGTTCTTGCTTCACATTCCCATCGCCTGGTTTGCTAGAAGCTCGACTAGACTGTTGACCCATATATTAAGTTTCCTGCAGCGGCATACCGTGAGGCTGGCATTGACAGAATAGTCCGAGGTGGCGGGTCCATAAGTAGGTATTTCCATACCAACTGGGTAAATGAGGGGGGGTAGAGACCATCCAGCCGTTATTGGAAGCTGTGGCGACAGGATTCTATCCAGCACCTCCATGTCCAGGCCACTGACTACCTTGTTGGCCAGATTGCCCTTGCATTTGACTTTGTAGAGCGGCGAAGAACTCTGGGCTATAGTATGGGTTCGTCCCGGCTTGCTGCCCTGTGAACTGAGGCGGTGGGGGTGGAACAAAGCCTTGCGGGATGTTCTGTGGCCATGGGAAAGGGAACTGCGGGTTGGGCTGTTGCGCATTTGGCGCGCCATAGAACTGTAGCGATGGTGGAGGATAAGTCGTGTTGGCAGCCGGGGGTGCTGGAGCCGGAGAGTAGTTGCACTGATGAGACTGTGGTTGATAGTCTTGTCCTCTCGGTGGCCTAGGCGGTAGCGACTGTCCACCTCGCGAGTCTCCACGATTACCGCGCCCGCCGCGGCCGTGGCCATAGCCTCGCTGGCCTCTGCCTCGACCACCTCGAAACGAACCGTTACCATTCGCATGATTGTTCGTGTACTCAGAAGTTACCGGGGCTGATTGACCTTGCGCAAAACTCGAGGGTCTTGCTAGCTTTCGGTAGGGACCATCGTCGTCGTCATCATCATACTGCAAACCGTTCGCTACGGGGAAGGATGGAGCTTCGGAATGGCCTCCTCGTCCTCCTGTACCACCTTTCCCACCACGGCCTCCCCTCTTCTTGGCTTTCAGCTGTCTCTTATGTTCAGCTTCCTTCTCGTCATCTGAGAATTCGACCTCGTCATCACCAGCCTCTTCGTCATGCCAATTGCTTGCATCTGTACCCTTCTGTACGCGGAGCGCCTGCGTGAAGACGTATGATGCATGTTCAGGCGGATAGAATACCTTAGCTCCAAGCTCTAGACCAAATGACCTGATTTCCTCCTCGTTCGTGAATCTTGCAGTATAACGAGGTTGCCTCACGTTGCCAATCAAGTCTGCTATGGCTGCAACGACAGTACGACCTTCGTTACAGAGGACCGAGCCAGTGTCGATGACTTGGTATTCGCCTGTCGTGTTCGCCTTGATTACGACTGTGTTCTCAACGATATGCTCGACTACGCCAAGCTCGGTGATGGTCATTTCGGGAGTGATGACAACATCTGGCTTGGGAACGACTTCTTCGGGTAGTTCATTCTTAGTGCGAACTTGAGCCCCAGAGCCGCTTCCCTTCGCCTTTCCCTCACCGTCGTCATCCGAGCCACCCTCCATCTCCATAAGGATACGAGCAGTCTCCTCAGGACCGAGTAGCTCATACTTCTTGCCGTCTTCCGACTCGTCATCTGAATCATCCGAACTGCTTGAATCGGACGATGATTCATAGAGAGAAGAGTCCTCTTCCCACTCAGGATCACCTTGAGGCTTGTCTTGGTTATCTTGCCCGTGGGGCTGTCCGTTCTGTTCTGCACCATTTGGCTGAGCTGGTGTAACACTCGATTCTTGTGGTTGAGAATCTAGACCACCGAGGAGAGCTTCCAATGCTGAAGTCAAGGAAGGGGGGCTGGGTGGTGCATCGCTGATTGCAATATCAGCTTTCTCTGATTCTTTATTCTGAGTCTCATTACTCTCAGAAGGTATTAAAGTTTCCGAAGGAGGAGTGGTGTCAACTTCCATCTCCATGGAAGGCTGTGATATCGTTGGTTGAACTTGTTGAACTTCATCCTGTAAGTTTGACTGGGGTTGAGGAACAGCTGGCGCTGACGAAGTCATCAGACCTGGAATCTCAAATTGAGAAGCCATATTTGAAATAACTGATAATGTTAGTTGATACTGGTAGTAAATAGTGAAATCTGGCGTGGCGCGATGAAATAACGACATACTAGAATGCGATAGGGTGGCAAGTATTGCCTCGGAATTGTGACTCTTTACGACGAATTTGGCGTCTTGTAACTAGAGTCTAGTGATTATCACGCGTTGGATTTATCAAAGCGAGAAATAGAAGTTCACGTTAAAACTTTGGATAAAATCTCGAATCATTTGAAGCGTCTTTCAACCTTTGACTTTGACTAAGTGGGTTCCAGAAACATAAAGTGGGAACGGATTAACTTGTCGTACTCTGTACTTATATGGACCAATCGGCATTTTATCTTTGCTAGGTACGTACATGTACGCAACAGGGGCACAGAGCTCATAGCTTCATTATTCCGAATATTATCCGATAACAGGGAATCTGTAGCTGCCACCGTGTAACGTCATGTTTCCCAATTGGCTTTTCAGCTTTCAACATTTTGGCGGCACAAATCAATAAACATTCTCATCCTGAACACATTTTTTCCCAACTACATTTCCCACTGAGCGACATACTCATCATCCTCTAATCATATGTGTGTATGCGGTTAGTTGTCGAAAGATGGCTACTCCGGAAGCACAGCAGCGTGAACAATTTGTTCATCCAACTGCACAACATGCCAGAAAGAAGTATGTGATGAATATAAATACCGGATATCAAAGCGAACGAACTAAAAGACACGAGAAACACTAACAAGTTAGTATAGAGGACCGTCTCCGTTTATGATTGAGCCAATCAAGGCATTTTACATATTTCTCATTGCGAACTTTATCTCTGTATTATATGCACCTATCCAAGATTGCGATGAGACCTTCAATTACTGGGAGCCAACTCATTACCTCTCCCATGGTTATGGCCTACAAACATGGGAGTACTCACCAGACTATAGCATCCGAAGTTGGTCTTATGTCGGATTACATGCTGTAGTCGGAAACATCAGAAGATTATTGCCCCAGTCAACAAAGGTATATATATGCGTGCATCAAACATCCTGTTTCTCATCGACATTTTGCTCACATATATAGCTCTCCGAGTTCTACTTTGTTCGTTATATCTTGGCATTCATCTGCTCACTATGCCAAGTCCTTCTATTTCGTGTCATCAGCTTCACCCTGAATCCTCGGATCGGTCTCTTCTTTCTAATGGCAACAGTCATGTCACCCGGGAATTTCCATTCAAGCACTGCCTATCTGCCCTCAAGCTTTGCCATGTACACGTCTTTGCTCGGAACTGCCGCATTCATGAACTGGAGAGAAGGACTTAAGACTTCATGGGGTATCTGGTGGTTTGCTGTTGGTGGCATCCTAGGATGGCCTTTTGCGTCGGCACTATGTGCCCCCTTTTTAATTGAAGAGGGCATTTTTGCTACCATTGCTATGATACAAGATCGTCAAAGCTTTTACGAAGCGATCCTCCGAGTTGGCAGAGGAGTTACTGCAGCCTTACTACTCCTTGTATGTCACTCCACCCTCTTAAATTTCTATATTCGGGCCTAACCAGATACAGGCCGGCGACACAGCTATCAACTCGTTCTTCTATAAAAAGATTGAAGTGGTCTCGTGGAATATAGTCAAGTACAACATATTTTCTTCGACAGGAGGTCCTAATCTTTACGGAACAGAACCATGGACGTTTTATTTTCGAAATCTTGCCATCAATTTCAACATATGGTTCGTCCTCGCCTTGTTATCTCTACCACTATTCCTCGCACAGAAAATCGTTTCTTCGAAGCAGCATGGTTTTCAGTCCGGCATACGTACCATTGTCTTCCTCTCCCCCTTTTATATGTGGCTCGGCATCTTCTCCAGCCAACCGCATAAAGAAGAGCGATTTATGTATCCTATGTACCCATTTATCGCATTGAATGGCGCTTTGGGATTACATATCATTCTCTCAGCCTTTGGAAGTTCCGATCCGAAAACCCTTGTCGGAAAGATTCCAGCACGCTTGAAACTTATTGTTGTTATGAACGTACTATTGCTATCTCTTAACTTAGGCATAGCCCGCATTATCGGCGTATACACGGCCTACTCTGCACCTCTGAAGCTCTACCAACCACTTGGAGCCGGGGTATTTGGTCAGCAAGGTCTTGGTGGACGCGGCGACCACGTGTGCTTCGGCAAGGAGTGGTACCGCTTCCCTAGCTCTTACTTCCTACCTCGCGATATGCGTGCCAAATTCATTCGGTCAGAGTTCCGTGGACTGCTGCCTGGGGAGTTCTCCGAAGCGCGAACTGGCTTCGGTTTCTGGAGCGGTACATGGCTACCGACTAAGGGCATGAACGATCGTAACGAGGAGGATATGAGCAAATATGTGGACATCGGACAATGCTCATTCCTAGTCGACACACAGTATCCGGAGAACCATGACCCCCTACCGCCAAACGAGCCGGACTACATTGCTGACGAGGAGAACTGGGATATCGTCAAGTGTGAACCGTTTCTCGACGCGGGAAATACGCATCTCCTCGCGAGGGTACTGTGGGTTCCAGACTTGAGCTTCGTGCCCGAGAAATTCAGAAGGAAATGGGGACAACACTGCTTGTTGCAGAGAAAGGGATAAGCAAGGGTTGTTAGTATCGGCCCTCCCCTTAAGCCATTAGTAGTAGAAAATGCCACTGGCGAATTAAATAAAGTAATCGTTACAGTCAAATGCCTTGGTTGCGATACTTCCCCCGCCAGCCGGATTTTAACTAACTTGCCTAGATGAGTTCGATTGACATGAACAGAACTGATTATAGTCTATCTAGGAATATTCGAAACAGTGAAAAAGTACCCAGGCTACGAATGAGACCTTTGAATTCAACTCACGTGGATGCTGTCAGCAACGTAGTAACTGTGCCACACCCCCAAAAACCGGACATCACCTATTGGAAATATCTCGGAGGATACCAATCGACTTCTGCATGGGTTCCAAGTGCATCTATGGTCACATAAAAAGACTTGATTCCGGCCTACTCGGTAGGAATTACTCATGATTCGTTGGAGCCGCGTGGTGTGCTAGAGGGTGTGATCTCAATCAAGTACGCGACGACAAAAGTGCCGTACCTGCTTAGGATGTAACCCACCTACTCGGAAGAGAATTCGATTATTTTAAAGCATTTTACAAGATTGATTGATAACAATTAGATTATCGATGGTGATGGTGAACCTTTATCTCGTCTTTGCTCTCTGTTACCAACGCTGTTGATTTAAGCTCAACGTCGTATGGAAATCCAGGGATCCCGAACGTCAAAAGCGTTGATCATAGACGATCATTAACGAGCTTAGTGTTGCGATCCATGCCACCACGCTGGAATTCTGGAGACTTTGGCTGACGATCAGCTGCCCTACGACTGCCGGGATGTACGCAACACCGCCAATATTTATCAGATCCTAAATCATGAATTGAGACGAAATAACTTTCAAAAAGGAATATCGGATTAGGCAGGTACCGGCAAGCCTTTTCCGGATCATAACAGATCTATAATAAGAGAGTCTCGGACTGATATAGACCCATGTAACGTTGTCGCCTGTGACCAGAGCTCGGATTGGAGAATATAGGTCTGGGGTTGACGTGTGAGGCTTGGCCAGATCTGGAGTCGCAGCGCAGCGCCTTAGGCATCGGTGCATCACGAGCCTGTTTTCTCTTTTTTTTCTTTTTTTTTTTTTTGGAGCCGTGACATTGAAGGGACACCTCAGCACTCGAACGATCGCGACTTTCATAGGATCGCGATGTTGTCTCATTGGAGATATTAGGGGAGAATGCTCCTTCGGCAACACCCTACGCCCCTTGTCCTGCCTATTACGGCCTCTCTCAGCTTCTGCGCCGTGTGTTGCTTACCCAGGGAATTTTGCAAGGGACGAGGGCGTGGTTGTCGTTTATTGGTGCAAACTCCTATTGAGACCGTTTCAACTTCGCTGAAAGCCACACTCGTTGGAAATTGTACTATAGACGTAGGAGTGCTCAGAAAGGCCGAATAATGCCGAATAGGCTCCTATTGATGAGTTATATAAAGTCCAGTTACCATGGCGTACAAGAAAGCGAGGTGTGCCTGCTGGATGCACTCGAGCAATCAGCTTCAGCTCTGCTTACCTAGTCCGGATCCCCAGCCACGATGAAGAGCATTCTACTTTCCCTAAGCGTCGGCCTTGTCGCGGGACTACCGTCTCACCCGAAGAATGTCCCCCGAGCTGCGGACGAATTGCCGGTTATCGGGTTGACCAACATAACCAAAATCGACGTGGCCAATGCCGGTGGCATCCAGGGCCGACGTCTCGCTGGTCCGTTCATGGGAGTCGACTTCCCCGATCCTAGTCTGATATGGGGAGACGGGTCGTGGAAAGCCTACGCGACGTCGTCGAACGGCAAGAAGATACCCGTCGCTACCTCGACCGACACCTTCGAATGGACCCTCACCGGCACCGACGCTCTGCCAGACCCCGGATCCTGGGTCGACCCCAACAACCAGGGGATCTGGGCACCGGATGTGCAGAAAAACGTAGGTTTCCCCCCTAGATATCGTCGCGAAAGAACATAGCAGTCTAACACGAGGACAGGATGACGGCGTGTACGTGATGTACTACACGGCGCAACAGAACGGCGGCAACCACTGCATCGGCGCGGCGACGTCGACGACGGCGGTCGGGCCGTTCACGCCGCAGAGCCAGCCGCTGATCTGCAACGCGGCGGGGGGCGGGGTGATCGACGCGTCGGGGTACGACGACGGGACGGACCGGTGGATCCTGTGGAAGGTGGACGGCAACAGCCTGGGGGGCGCGACGACGTGCACGGGAGGTACCAAGTCGGGCACGTACATCTCGACGCCGATCATGATCCAGCGGATGGCGCGGGACGCGCTCACGCTGCAGGACGGCCCCAAGACCATCCTCGACAACGAGGGCGCGAGCAACGACGGCGTGGTCGAGGCCCCCTCGCTCTACAAGATCGCCGACGGGAACTACGTCTTGTTCTACAGCGCGCACTGCTACTCGAGTGATGATTACGATGTCGAGTACGCTTTCTCGAGCACCATCGACGGCAGCTACACGAACCGCGGCATACTGATCCGGACCGTGGACAATAGGGGTGTCTACGGCCCGGGCGGTGTGGATATTGATCCTAACGGTCAGAGCGTCGTGTTCCACGGCCGGCTGAACCCGAACCAGCCGAGCGCCATAAGGGAGCTGTATAGCGGTGCGCTGACTTTTAATGGACAGTCGATTACGGTATAGAAGAAGTGTGATGCGAGAATTTAGCTTCTGAGCTTTTTGGATTTTACCACCCCCCCCCCCCCCCCTTTAGCATATGCTTACATCTTAGTGGTGGGGGGTCGAGATAGTGGCCGTTACTATCACCAGAGTGGTATACATAGCCGTCGTGTGCATATCGAACTCTGGTACATTTCCTGTATATATTTCACAATTCTTGCACCTATGAGCTTACGAGGCTTTGCATACTGTATATTGATTTTAGTATATAATTATTCTTTAGAATTACCGAAGAAATCTTTGAGATACACAAAGGCATTGTCTTACTCGTGTATTTTCCTATTCCCAAGTTTTCTAATTCTTATTTCGACGTAGTAATTCTTTTGCCCGACTAGCACTACTAAAGGAGATAAAGGGGGTGTTAATTATGAGAGCAGTCGAGACCGCGCCAGGACTTGAATTCTATGGATTTTATGCCGGAAAATAAAACCGTCACACTATTCCCGCTGAGTTTATAGGGAGTGTAACTTGGAGTCTTTGGTCCAGCGTCGGAACTGCTTCCCCCAGGGGGCGAATACACCAAGTCCGAGAATAGAGAAGCCGATTGTGAGACTCATCATCATCATGACCGGCTTGATGTATCCAGATTGTGCGGCCCAGTCGTTGAAGAAGAAAATCATCCCGAACTATATTGAAATATGTGATTAGGGCTAGATCCTGCGGATTACGGATGAGTCAAGTGGAGATATGATGGTGACTTACGCCGAAGGTATTTTTCACGATGGTGGCAGCGATCATGATCTCGCCGGGGAGCGTCTTATACTATAGCATATTAGGGTTAGCAATTGTTTACGTGTTTGATCCTCACCGACGCCAAAATCCACCGTGTGTAGTAATCTGAAGTCGCCATGCCACGCCGCGGGATCATAACTCCGAGGGTAGCCGGCTCCAACAACAAAGATTTGCATGTCTGAAATGAAAAGGATCGATAAGGAGAGCGGTGAAACATTGAAAACACTCACACTATCCACAGCATACGCAATCGCAATTGCTGGAATTCCCACGACCTGTAAGCCCACAAGTGTATACCCAAGCACCACGATCGCCTCCCAGGGCCACGAGCGCTGGTACCCCACAGCCACGACGGCCATGCCCGCGATATTAGCACAGATATACGGAACCAGCGCCGGCAACCGCATCTCAGCCTCCAAAACGCCGTCATTCGCCTTCGCGCGTCTGAGCGCGATGCGATCGGACAGCGGGCCGGCCGTGAACAGCGCAAAGATGGCGCCGACGACGAAGGCGAAGTTCACGAGCCCGATCTGGTCGGCGTTGAAGAGGTAGGGCGGGGCGCCGAAGACCTGGGCCGTGGTCAGGTTGAGCGCGAGCAGGGAGTTGGCCGCGAAGCCCATGGCCAGCGACGCCCACAGGATGATGGGGCAGCAGACGAGGATCTTCACGGGGGCCACCACGTCTCTCAGTAGCACGGCTGTGACGCTTTGGCTCTGGCTGTTGTTGCGGTCGTAGGAGTGCCCGAAGCGCAGACGCTTCCGCATGGGCAGGAGCGAGAACTGCGCGCGCGAGGGCCGGCCGGTGAGGTTGTGGTGCGCCGTTGTGAGGGTGGCGGGGGCTTGCTGCGCGGAGATGCTGGAGCTGGAGACGTCGCGGGTGTCGGCCTTCTCGTTGGCTGTGGTGGAGACGCGGACGTTGACTACGGTTGAGCTACTGCTGCTTGGAGTCCGCGCGGACGGGCGATCGTATTTGGTTTCTGGGTGGGCTACGAGGAGGAATATGAAGCTTGCCTTGAGGGGCGTTAGACTCATTTCTTTTCCCACGAGAGCTGGGAGAGGATACTTACACCCTGCAAAATGGTGCAGACCCAAAACTGCGGATTCAAGATGAGTATATGTGAGACGGACCGAACCAAAGGTGAGGCCGAGTACTTACAAACCATCTCCATGAGATCTGCGTAGCGATAGCACCTGATATGATAGGTCCGATGAAGAGACCAAGGAAGTACGCCCAGCTAGATGGCACGAAGCGATAAGCACATTCCCCTCATGTGCATGTCTCAGACTCACTTACAAGTACAAAGCCATACTACTCCCTCTCTGATGCTGGAACAGCAAATCAGCAACGACCATAGGCATGATGCTCTCATTCGCAGCCGCCCCAATCCCGGAAATGACACGGGCGCCCAGAAAACTCGAATAGCTCGTAACGAGACCTTGCCAGACATTGCACAGAATGCAGATGAGGCCGCAGACCAAGACGACGGGACGCCGCCCCCACATGTTGGCCGCGGGCACGATGAGGAAATTGGAGTATCCTAGCGTCATGGCCGTGGCGCCGAATAGCATGTTGACCTCGGAGAGCGATTTGTGAAACTCCGCCTCGAAGATGAGGGAGAGGGGCGAGATGGCCAGCGGCGTCATGATGCTCACGAAGACGAAGACGAATTGGTTGAAGATGATGGTGGCCTTCCATGCCATGCTCCAATTCTGCGGAATATGTTAATTGACTTCATCCTGAGGAAAGACAGCGATGGTGGGTTTACCAGAGGATCATCCGGGCTGGAAGTCGGTTGCGGGATGAGCACGACCTCACTAGAGGATGTGCTTTCGCCATCGTTCTTGTCCGTGAAGATGATATCGGTGCCAGGAATGATATCCGGCTCGTCGCGTTCTAACATGTCTGCTAGATTGCCCTCTCCTGGGCCCCATAAAGGCCGGAAATTGACCACGACCATCTTGGATTATGATTCAGTAACTAGCTATCCCAGGTACATGGGAAGATATATGACAGACGCCTTCGCCTGCGTGAAGGGCGGGCGGGAGGGCGCATCTTATCTACTTATTTCAACCTTGCAGGTGAAGTATGTTGTCCTCCCCTACCTAGGTAACTAAAGGACCAGCTCTTGTATATTAAGGTTACCCGTTCATACATACGCCCACCTAGTTTTACGTTGAGTTTATTCGTACGGCCGAGCCTGGAGGCCCGTCGTACATATGATAGATCCCGACGCGGTGCATGGGTATGATCCTAAACGTCACCCGCGGACTTACCCATCAGAGAGCGACGCTTCGACTTCCACGACATGCCCTATTGTTACACCTATGGCTGGATGAAGCCTGTGCCATCTGCGCCATCTCCAAGGCTCCGGGACCTTGCCACTAAAGTGATTCCAGTCTAGTGTAGCTACATATTATTGCAGTTGTCTACCCTAGCGTTGAGCACGAGCTGTGAGATGCTTTTCTTGATCGAAGATCCCGCACCGGACGTCCGGTCATTGGTGCTTAGCCTCGAGCCAGTGTGGTCTATATTGCGATCTAGTGATAAACTAAACGCACCCACCTAATCAAGGGGCGTAAAGTTTTTCTTTAGCTGTGATTTGCATCCGTTTTGCCTTTTCTGGCCATGATGATGTTGTCGAGATGACTACCTAGGAATATGGATTCGACATTATTCGTTACACATTCTCGGGGCTTTTGGTACCGAATCTTTTTGACTGACGACAAAAATAGTAGACTTAATATAGAAACGAGAAATCAATTTGTTCTACGGGTTGCGCGCCGTGTGTAGGTAGTTAGCGGTCTAGGCTGCAATAGACCTGAGGTCCAGCCAATCTAAGGTCATCGCTAACAACTTGTCATCAGCCATCTAAGTGTGCGGGATGCATTAACTGCCTGCTATTACCTGGCAGCGGAAGCTTGTAACTAAGCATACACAAGCTCGATGACACGGACGACTTGAAACACACCCAATTAGGATTTTATCCGCTGTTTGATCCTACCTAGTTTCTAGTTGTGCACCGTTGACATCGGCAACTCTATCAGTAGTGCAACTGGCGGTTGACCACATTGATAAGAGGCTGCCCAGCAGCCAACTTATCGAGATTAAGCTCCAGGATATTCAGTAGCCTATCGAAGAGAGCATCTGTCTTCCAGCTGATATGGGGCGTGATGAGCAAATTCGGAGCCTTCCATAGTGGATGGTCGCTCGGTAGGGGTTCCGGGTCCGTGACATCGAGCGCAGCGCCGCGGATCTGCCCAGTCTCTAGCGCCTTGATCAATGCCTCCTGGTTGATGTGGCCGCCGCGCGCAATGTTCGCGACGAACGTCTTGTTTCCGCTCAGGATCTCGAACTGTTCATGCGAGAGGATGTGCCGTGTCTCCGAGTTGAGCGGCAGGCTGATCACCAGCAGGTCGAGGTCCTGGCCGAGGAAGCTATTTATATCCTCTTTGGATATGCCGTGGAACCACTTGGAGGGGAGGAGCCCGTCCGGGTCGCCGGTCCCCGGCACGCAATAACTGTCGTCCTTCCGTGACTCGGGGGTGGCCCGCTCGCCGCGCGTGTAGGCGTATACTTCCATACCCAACGTAGTAGCCAAACGGGCGCATTGCCTCCCAATCGCACCGTATCCTAAGATGCCTCTGTGACAAGGTTAGTATTACTATCTAAGTCCCTGTCACAACGGCGTAGGACAATGAACTTACATTCGCATTTCTGTCGAATCTTGGACCTTCGCAGTGAAGGGTGATTGCCAAAATCCCGTCTTCATATGTTCGGCATAGTTTAGAAAAGCGTGTTGATGAGCGAGCCAGGCGCCGATGACCCATTCCGCAATCTGCGTTCTTCACGAAGCGTTAGCTTGTACATACCTGCCAATCGAACGTATAGTGCAGATTCCTCGTTCGGTATTCCTTTCATTGCCCTATAACATAACGAACATGGAGCGCCGACTCACGCGTGAACTCCGTTCGAAGTACAGAATATGGTACTCTCATCCTGGTATTTCAAATGGCCCGGCCATCTATCGACGCCGGCAGTAGTCAACTGCACAAATCGGACCTTAGACAGAAACTCCGCGGGCGGCGGCATGAATGTGGCGAGCAAGGTCACGCCGTCCCACGCCTCGGCGTCGAGATCTTCGGCCTTTGGGACGACGAGAGGACTTTTAGCCGATATGACCCATCGTACTTTCAGGCCTTTGAACCGTCTGGTAAGTCGCTCCGCCCATGCTCCTTTTTCCGGGTAAGGGGCGTAGATGAGGAGAATATCGTTGCTCAAATCCCCTCCGGTTTCCTCGGATGTCGACATCTCTGCTGCTAACGGAATGAGTTGAAATGCTGCTCTTTAAGGGATTATGCTAAATACTTGGGGTGGGACGAGGCCGTGTGAGTAGTTCTAAATGGGTATATATGTATTAAATAAACCTCTTTTTACTATAAGATGCTCGTACATCTGGAGGAACAAAGACATGCCAAAGCCACGAGAGTTACAAAGTTGTTGGTCTATTTAAACTCACAGGCTGTATTACTAGCGGACCCTCTTACAATGCAACACCGGGGACATCGCAACATTAATAATTCGTAGCTAGTTGCCAAGATACGTAAGACTCGTAGCCTTGCCTTCTCTTCGCAGCATTATACCTCGCTATCATGCTTCAAGTTCTGGGCGACAAGTTAGCTTTGCCCCGCTGATCAGTAGGGCGGATACCCAATCTGGATCGTCATCGCGCCCTTGTATTGCGCAACGAACGGCATTAAGGCCGATAAAGCGTGCTAACGCCGACCTAGATTAGCTTTTGAGCGTACGCTGTTGGGACCCGAGACCATTTAACAGATGTCGATTGACAAAACGGCATAGGATAGGGTAGGACATCGATTATCATGGTTCTACCTATTAGGGTCGGTAAAAGTAAAACAATGCTCGGCAATGCTAGATCCGGTAATAGGAGTACAAAGATGCGCCAATGAACCATTCATAACAAGCCGACCGGCCGATGAGTGACGCCAATTCTTACTGAGACAATCCCGTTTTGATACAAAATACGATCACTTTCCTTTCATCTGTGTAATGCCATCCGCAGCAGTCTCAACGACTTGGAAACCGGCAGCGTTACCGGCACCTTTAGCTGCTTGTTCGAAAGCTTCATCGCTTCTGCGAAAAGTGTCAGTAAAGCAGGCGATAAACCACAAGATCACAGGAAAAACGTACCGATCACACAGTACATCAATATCCTCAACACTTAGGATGCGGTCTCCTCCCGAGTGCTGATATTCTTCGCCGTCCTTCAACAGCAGAGCTTGGAGAATATCTTTGTCTATCGTCTCGCTGTTATCAAGCTTTTGGCCTATCGACTTGAACCCTCCTTTTTTGATGACGAGTTTTTCTAGTCGACGCTTTGCATCGGCACTAAGGAGGAGTTCCTCCTCGACAGTCCCTTTTGTTGCTAGCCGATAAACAACGACGGGTCGCGTTTGACCTATCCGATGACAACGGTCCTGTGCTTGCAAATCTTGTTGGGGGTTCCAGTCGCTGATTTGTATTAGCTAGTCTCTATGAATTATGGGGTTGGAAAGACTTACCTATCAAAGAGGATCACGGTATCCGCGCTCGCAAGATTGATACCCTGACCACCTGCTCTCGTCGATAGCAAGAATATCCTGAAATCGGGATCTTCATTGAACTCCTTGATCTGCTGTCTTCTCTCCTCTTGAGAAACCCCCCCGTCGATACGACATACATTCCATCCTTTGAGACCGGCACAGTAGTCATGCAATATATCTAACTGCGTCTTGAACTGAGAAAATACTAAGACTTTATGGCCGCGTGCAAACAGCTCCGGAAGTAATCTGTCTAACAAAAGCATCTTTCCGGAAGCAGTTACAATGCTGTCGTCAACTGGTACCTTGTCGTCGAACGCCCATGGGTTATAGAAGTTGTGAGGACTATTACACACAAGCCGTAACTGCATGAGCGGGTTGCCTAGCTTTTTATCGGCGATTTGAAGCTCTACAATGTGTTAGAGTAGGTCTTAATATAGCTTGAGACGGTTCGACTTACTAGCAAGCTCGAGTGTAGCAGCCCGCTCAATTTCCTCTTCATCCCGAAGGTCATCACTCGACTCGTCATCTCTCGCAGCAAGCTCGGCGGCTAGCTTGGCCTCGAATTCATCATCGTCCAGCTTGTCGTCGTCGGAGTCATCCGCCATTTTGTACGCAGCGCGGCCCCTTCGTGGTCGACCTCGACCATTGCTAGCTGGAGTAGACTGCCGACTCGATTTACTACTCTTCGGAGACGAAGTTTCGGTCGTAGGTGGGGCCTTCCTCTTACCAGCCCCTTTTGTTTGGGAAGCAGGAGAACTGTTCTTGGGTGCTACTTTCAGTGCTGATCCTCCTTTCTTGCCCATCATCTTTGCAAACGCATTGTTCGCTGCCGGGGATGGTGCTTGGCTCAGATGTACACTGTTCCCACGTGACGATTGACGACTCGATCTCCTAGAACTGCTCGGGCTATTGCGAGTTTCTGTTAGCCGCTCAACGACCTTGTTCTCCAGATACGTCCTGGTGTCGGCCTTCTTGTCGCTGATTACATTATAAAGGTCTGTTTGTTCTTTGGTCATCGGGGCGAATAGAACATATTCTCGCTTCTTGGGCAAGTAGTTGGCCACATCTGCCTTGATCCTGCGAAGTAGCAAAGGCTGCAGAACCTTGTGGATCTTGGATACTAGATCTTGACTCTCCTTGTCTTCGATGAACTGCGTAGTGCCCTCCTCGTCTTGCAAATCACTGAAATCAAACCAGACTTCAAAAGCTTCCCAATCGAGGAACGTCTCTGGCATTAGGAAGTGAAGGAGGGACCATAATTCCTTAAGATTGTTCTGTAGAGGCGTTCCCGTTATAAGAAGACGAGTTGCTGACTTGAACTGCTGCAATTCCCTGAACAGTTTCGCATCGGCATTCTTCATTCGGTGACCTTCATCCTATGCTTTGTTAGTCATTATGAATATCACCACGAGTGCAAGATACTCACGACTACGATGAAAGCCCAGTCGATCTTGGAGAGACTTGCGCGGTCCCTAAGAACCATTTCGTAGCTAGTACAAACCACTGGAAATTGTTGCGAAGGTCGACCTTTCTGGTAGTTTCTCAGGATCTTATTACGGAATATCTCCTGTCGTTCTTGGGGAGTGCCATGATATAACACAAACGGTATTGTAGGAGTCCACTTCTGGAATTCATCCTGCCAGTTTGATAGCGTACTCAACGGAGCAATAATTAAATGAGGGCCGAAATAGCTCTCTTGTTCTCTAAGTAATGCAACAAGTGAAATAACCTGGATTGTTTTGCCTGATATCCAGTCAGTTTATGAAGTATATTTAGTTTAGAGCAGGTCAGCACTAACCTAGACCCATTTCATCGGCCAAGATGCCACTCAGGCCTTGTAAGCATATCTCGTACATCCACGTGAGGCCTTCTAACTGGTAATCTCGCATAGTTCCACCACTCATGATCTTTGGTTGTTGCTTCAACTCCAAACCAGCATCAGTCAGTGCTTGGTTATCAAAGTCGCGTCCAACACGGCCAAGGGCTTTCGTCTTCTGGGTGAGAATGTCACTGAAGATTTTGCTTTTGCGAAGAAGTTCATCCAGCTCCTTCGCCTTGCGAGCCCGCTCTTGTGGTGACAACTGAACCTTCTTGCGCTTCCTCCGGGCAGCAAGGCGGTTAGCTTCGGCTCTTGTGTTCTCGGCCCTGGCTTTCTTCTCTTCATTGAGCATCTGCTGCTCTGTGAAGGTAGATGAGAGGCCCATTTTGACGCTGTCTAGGTCATCGATCTGGGGTGGCGACGAGGGAGCACTAGTCGGTAGTCGCGAGGAGGAATGAAGGGAATCAGCGTCTGAAGATGAAGAAGAGGCCATCGTAGAAAGAAATACGGATTACGTGAGGCAATTGGGACTACGAAAAAGCAATTGTTACGATGATAAAATGGCGTGTTATGGAGCGTGATTGGGACCATAATCAGAAAAAGCAAATCCGATATTCAGTAACTCCTACGTAGAGAAAAAGAAAAAGAAAAAAAGGTAGAAAATAATGATGATTTCACGACTACATAGGTAAAGGTACTTACTAATTTACATAATTCACACGTTTTAGCGCGTTCCGAGTACCTGGACGACGCGAATTGGTTGCGCTATCACGCGTTAAGAGGTGGTAGGGGTTCGCCGAAAACGTCGATCGATAAGGGAACCAGTTCTGCCTGTACAGCCGCGCAAAGGGGCTACCTACCCCAGCTGCCCCAGTCAGGACTCAGCCCAGGGCATTTGCTTTATGCCGTGTGCAATGTTGCACAGCCTAAGGGCGTGTTTTGCGCGGTAATCTTTTGAAGACTTACGGGGCTAAAGTGGGACCTCGTCAATAAGTAAGTTTTGTGTTTTTGGCGTTAAGCTAAAAGGTACTTCGCCATTTTTTGAGATGTGGAGCATCCGACAGGAATTTTTCCCACACCCAATTAAATCAATGGAATCCGCTTATGATTACGGATCTTGCAAAAGCGCATTTTCAAATGCTTATAAAGCTGCCACTAACATCAAGGTTCCCATAATTCAAGGTTCCCCACCTAAGTACCTAGCTAAGTACGTAGTGTAATATTTATTGATCCACTTCTGCTGAGTCATCCTGGTCTTATTGCCTCTCTTGGACTTTCAAGGTTGACTGGCAACCTTGTCTCCAAACATTCAATTATTTCATATTCACAATTTTGTCACCTTCAACAACCAAACTCTCCGAAATCTTTCCAACCAGCAATCGCCGTCAAACAAATTATTGCGATAAAACTACTATCTAGTACCAAAGACTACTCCTAGAGATTCGAGATGGCTGCTCAGAGCCAGAACTTTTACGAGCTGTACCGACGAAGCAGGTACAATTGCCATGATTGATTTGTATCCTTTGGATCAGTATTGACAGTGTTAATTTACAGCGTCGGTACTGCTTTGACAGATACCCTCGATGATCTCATCACCGAGCATCGCATCGACCCTCAGCTCGCCATGAAGATCCTCGCCAACTTCGATCGCGCCATCACCGAGGTTCTCCAAGAGAAGGTCAAGGCACGCCTGACGTTCAAGGTAAATACTTCTTGATATCTTTCAAGCAGCGTCGTTCAAAGAATTATTTCTAATTACTCTGATTTGTACCACTATATAGGGTAGCCTGGACACTTACCGATTCTGCGATGAGGTCTGGACATTCCAGCTCCGAAACATCACCTTCAAGATGGAGAACGGTGGTCAGGTCGTCTCTGCGGACAAGGTCAAGATTGTGTCCTGTACTGCGAAGCCCACCGGCACCACTTAGAGTTGACATTCTGTCGCTCTACAGGATCTACGAGATGGGGGTGTACGATACGAGAAAGATGCGAGTGATTCATTTGCCTCACGGTTTTACCATTTCCTTTTTTACGATTACCATACAATGCGACAAGGCGATACCGGGGACAGTGTACTTTTACATCACGAGACATCATGCGCCTACGAACATGCGTAACAAAACCAACACGTTTCGATCTTGATGGCTACTTTTTCTACTCCCTACCACAATAACACAACTCCAACGACAATTTCCGAACGAATCTTTGCTGTCGATGGTCTGGGAAGGTCTGGATTTGGCTGCGGATTGATACGCTGAACCAAAATTACGTTTGGAGGAATTATCATTTTCCCCCGATGTTCTTTCGATATTTGCATGTGGCGGCGGAATGCATTAGGAACGGGGTTCACGGCGTTTTACTGGAAGGGACAAGCACAGATCGTACTGCAATATCACATTGCATTTTCGCTTAATGAAAAGCATTTCATCCCATTTCTTATTGCGTGTTGACTGAGTGAAATGTGATATCATTTTGCTCTAACAAGGTCATGTTGCAGTGATATATTCACGTAATTACGGACGGATAGGCCTCGGGAATCTCCCGGGTGAAGAGCAAAAAGCAAGAATGTCGTAGTAGAATCGCAAATCCCCCACGCTCTAAGCAGCTTCGGGAACCTATGGCAGAGAGTCACATAAAGTGATAGAGATAGGTCATAATTAGATGTTTTGTACATACCAAAAGGAATGAGAGATACAGTTAAGTTTCATGTTCGGAGCCCGTGTGACTAACTTCATCCATCTATCCTGAGCGATTTCTATGCATGTAATACCCACTGGATATCTCTCTAGGCCAGTCTCGGAGCGTAATGTAGAGGTAAATCTAGTATGTACCCTTCTAGTAGCACCAGAACCACTCATCTCACATACGACACCTCAACTTAAATTCCCAAGCAAGGGTACATCCTCGTCAACCTCATCATCGCCCTCCTTTGCAGGAAGGATACCCTCAACCTGAGGTGCCGTACTGTGCCCGTGGCCAAGCTCAACCGCAGATGCGTCGTCATGATCATGGCCGCCGTTATCTTCGTTAAACTCAAGTTCATCATCTGCCCCGGCAGCCGGTTCGCTGGTCTCCTGGTTCCCGCGGCCGATGATGACGTTGCCGGCAACAAGCATGGCCGCGCCGACCCACCACAGCGGCGGTAGGGACTCGGAGAATATGAGGAGGCCCAACAGCGCTGTGATCATGAAGTTGGTGGACGTGTTCATGATGGAGACTTGGGTCGTTGAGCTGCCCTTTGCGAGGGCTTGTGTGAAGAGCGACCACATCTGTGAGTTGGCGTTACGTTAGGGCTATCCGGTGGTATTAGGGGGATAGAAATGTCCGAATATGGACACACTCAGAGGTACGCGGAATTTGAATCGTGACCTTCGAAAGTAGCCCAAGGTTCCATATGTATATATCGAAATAGAAAATATATCAGAAATGCGAAACAAACTCACCACTCCATTAAAAACTAGATTGAGGCCGAAGAAACCCTATATGAAAGATCAGATAAGTAGTTAAGACATTAGAATATCCACGTCTTCAGAGAGTGAAACTCACACATCGCACGACAACCTCAACAAAGCTTTCTAGGTTCGTTAACCCGAAGAACCGTGAGATCCCCTGGGCTATATGAGTAGAGAGGTCATTTGTAGTCCTATATCAAGTAGCTTCGCATTAGTCTCGGGCCGGGCCTAGTTCTAGAGTAGCAATTTTCTTATTTTCCCTATCCCATTAACTGGCAATTGACTACAATAGCTACAAATTACTAGATATGGAAGCAACTACAACAGCTTCAACCAATATGCCCACTTATTCAGTAGAATAGCTGTCGATGCAATAAATTTCATTGGCTGTCCTTGTTGATCTGTATTATGAGATATTTCTAGTAAATTGTAGCTATTGTAGTCAATTGCCAGTCAATGGGATACGACATGATTCTCATCTGATGTGCACACATGCATTGATGAATATGAGATGAGATCATGGAAACCACGGTAGCCGTCGGGTAGGGTGAGCAAGGAAAGGGAACGGGGGACAAAATGCGGCGCTATAAAGACCACGGAAACAAAGTGTAGCAGACTCACAGCTTTGCAAAGACGCCGTTGAAAGCAGCGCAAGCACCACTCGCAATCGCCAACACGATCCACCGGTTCCTAGCCGCCCAAGAAGGCATGGTGGTAGTAATCCCCTCGTCCTCTGCGGAACCGTCGACGATTCCAGGAGGTTCCGGTGCCGTTTTTCCCGTGCTAGATCTCTTCTCGGTGGGTTTCCTCCTTTCTTTCACGGAGACGCCGGCGGAGGTGGAAGCGGAAGTAGTTGAACAAGTATGAGCAGTATGAGGTTTGGTGTTCCGGAGACGGGTCATTATGGATTGGGTAAAGGTCCGGATAGGTTACGTCGGTTTAGGTGTGAGTACTTGCTTTACATAAGGCGAAAAAAAGGAAAAGGTACAAAGATTCGTATTTTTTTAGGGTGTGCAATGGAATGTCCACGAGTTGGGTTGGCACGCCGGACTTGTTTCAGCTTATGGGATTTTTGATAAAAAACCCTTCTTGGGAACCTTGGAAGTTGGTTAGATGTGTTCTTATCGCCGAGGTGCGTGGCCTTTTGCTTGGCGGACTGGGTAGAGACGTACCTAGTACGTGGTGCATGCATATGAATGTACATATGCATGTATAGAGAATCTCTTTCATGTGTTTGGGATACGATCATGTTCCTGCAGCGAAGGATCCAATATGATTTGCTTGATAGGAAGACTAGTCCCGCTATTATGTCCATCATTGTGGAAGCTAACAATGGCCGTTTATTACATCGCAGATCCAGTGTGGACCGCTGCCGCTCCCGTAACACAAGAGAAGCCTCAATGGAGGTGATCCAATAGGAAAATAACACTGAATCAGGATATCTACGAAAATCTATTTTTGAATTATGTCTCAGAGATGGTGATTTTAATTGTATACCTAGTCTTCAAGATCGGGAATCAGGCTTTCTATTGCATGGAATCCTTTATATAACGAGGCCTTCACATGAGTCTCACTTCACCAATACGTTGAACAAATATTAGGTAGCATTTACATACCCGAGTATGACACCGTATCTAATCAACCCCTATCTATTCTCTAACTCAACACCATCGTCAAGCACATCCTCGTCGCCATCCATAATCTGGGTATTACCATTCCCTCTCCCCAACGGCGTCCTCTCATCTGCTCCGCCTCCAAGTCTTATATGGCCACCGCTTACGCTCGCTACCTTCCCGGAGATCCAGCTAGCGACTCTGTTCATCACTCCCCAGAGCTTCTCGTAGCCTTCGGCGATCTCGCGGTCGTCGCGCGGGTTCTCGGCCGCCTCCGCCTTGAACTGGTACTTCAGACAGTCCTTAACCGTGACCAAGCCGGAAAGCCGGCCGTGGTGCTCGATCAGGATCACGCGTGGTCCTATCTTGCGGAAAAGCTCCATTACCGTCTCGAGCGGCAGCCGCGGGTGCACCGTTACCGGCGTCGCGTCCACGTACCGGCTGAAGTCGATAGACGTCGAGGGTAAGCTGTAGTCGGCATTGCTGATAGTGACAGTGGGCGTGATAGGTGTAACTGCGCTTAGCGCGGGAGGAGAGAAATTGCATTTAGCTTCGGGACTGATGGCGATCGCCCGCTCGCGACGTAGACGATCGACTGCGTAACGCAGCTCCGTGCGGCCGATATAGCCGACAAGGACTTTCGTTGTTAGATCCTCGACTATGGGAAAGCCCTGATATTTGGGCTGCTTTAGTAAATCTTCGATAGATTGCAGTGTCATCCCGTGGATAGGGATGGCAACCACGTCGTTTGTCATCACCGCTGATACCGGGACGCCGAAATTGTGATCCTCCTTGTTGTCGAGGAATGGGAAACCGCTGAACCAAATCATCCGGTCTGCGATGCCACCTTTGCCAAATAGGTCGGACACGGCTTTCGTAACACCAACAACGATCATAGTCGGTAAGATATAAGTCAGAGCGCCCGTGAGCTCGAACATAATAACCACAACCGACACCGTGATATGCATGATACCACTCAGCGCAGCAGCGGCTCCGAGGAAAGCGTATGTCCCAGGGGTGATGCAGGGTTCGTCCGGTTGACAGGCGGCAAAGAAAGCGCTATCCGGATGAGCATGATAAATGGCCTGCATTATGATTCCAACAGTCCGACCGAAAGATGCTCCCACAGCCATAGATGGCACAAAAATACCAGCGGGTACTTTGCATCCATACGAGATGATGACTAAGAAGATACGAATTATGGTAGCAAGGGTTAGTGACATGATGTTCGCCCACCGCTTGTCATTATCGCAAAGTCCCTGATAATCTTCAGTTCCTTCGCATTCCAAAAACAAGATTTCCATGCTCTCCGACATATCGATCCGGAGAAAGACGTTAGGGTAGCAGATGATAGCCGTCCCAGCAGCCAGCAGTGTAGCCTCCAGGACGGCCCACTTTGTAAGGTACTTCTTTCGAAAAGCCTGGGCTCGTAAGTTCCATTTAATAACAAATGCGCCGTATAGACCACCGAAGATACCGATAAAAATGTATGGCACCGTTTCGAAGAAATGCCACGATCGATCATATTTGACCTGGAACATGACGAGCTGACCTGTCCTGAAAGGGTTCATCGCTGCTAGTACAGCTGTTGCGACAAGTGCGCAGAAGTAACTCCTCCACATAGTCTTGAGAGGGAAGTAGTTGGACATCTCTTCAAGGGAGAATAAAACACCCCCGATGGGACTGCCGAATGCGACTCCCACTCCGGCAGCTGCACATGCACTAAGGATCTCTCGTGTCTTGGATGCGTTTCGCTTATACTTTGCGAACATCCTAGAGATGACATTACCTGTGCATACTGCGTAATGTACGCTGGGTCCCTCCTTACCAACCGAGAGGCCGGAGGCGATGGCAAGAGGTAGCGCAACGGATTTTATAAGTAGGGTCCAGAATCCTAGAAACCCCTTCATGACAAAGCCGGCGATAATGCACTTGATCTCAGAGATACCGGATCCTGCGGCATAAGGTGCGAATGATTTGACAAGGATCGCTGAGGTGAAGGCAAAAATGGTCTGGAGGTTTTAGCATGAGGGGCGGCGATGCCAGGATATGGTGTTGCTTACCGCAAACATGATATACAGGGCGTAGTTGGCGGGTTCGAAGCCCGTCCAGCGGTGCCAGTGGGCGCATCCATTATCCTCGCCCCAGCAGCAGAAGTTCTCGTTGAGGTAAAAGGCTGTGGTGCAATAACCCATCTTGATATCAGACAACCACTCGGTGACGATATTCAGGAAGGCAGCGTTCAGGCCGATGGCGGCCCCTATTAGGGTCACCACGATCCAGCCTTGGGCGGCATCGTAGGACTCCCACAACTTATACCTCCACGAGACTTTGCCATTATCAAATCTCACATTTCTTCTTCGCCTTGTTTTGCGACGTAATCTTTCTTGAGCTGCATCTTGTACCCAATCTATGGATTTTCGTCTTAGTATTATTGTGTATAGGTTCGGGGAAAGGACTTGTTGCCGCGGCGCATACCTATAGTAGTAAAGTCCTAGTAACAATGGATGTTAGCTTGAGGCGCAACTAAGGTACGGGACTGAGTGGGGAAGAGCATACCTCATATCTCTTTATTTCAGCTATCTCTTCTTCTATCTGTTGTTCTCGTGGCGCATCACTTCCCGGACCCTCTCCTCGCTCAACGGTCGATACAGCGATGGATAGCCTAGAGCTAACAGACGGTCGTCGGGATAGCTGCGGATTGACAGAGAAGGAGGTAGTACGGGAAGACATCAGTCCAAAGGAGGAACGTGACCATTCTCAGCTATTTGGTTAAATCGGAATACTTAAGTATCGAATGATTTGGATGCGATTTGCGCAAGTACGAGTACGTATGTAGATAGAGGAGGCTGTCGGGGGGGTTTTCGATAATATTGTTGATTGAGTTATGGATATGAATAGAACCCTGGCAGCCTGGGCAAGTAATTGCCCCGACGCAGCTACGTAATTTTTAGCTCTAGAGGCTGACAAGCAAGGGTCTTCCGCTAACGCAGCAGCTAGGTAGTCCAATTGCACCGTGCGAATCTAATTCCTTGGGGGTGTCATGTACCAAAGAAGGCCTGTGAGACAGTGTTTATTCTACCAAAACAGTACATCAACACAGTAGAAACTTATCACCACCTACCATTTTAGGGTTTAATGGAATCGCGTCTTTCCTTAACCTTGAACCTTCACGCGTTGCATTGAAACTCATCAGGAAATTCACTCTCTACCAACTTTAAGACAATTAACACGGTATACCCTGCAATAACCTTTGGAGGATAGACGAAAATAACTACAACCCAGGATTGACGTATAACTTCTTGTTCTACCGTCAATAATCCTAAACTCAAGCTAGGTAAGATTCACTTCTATACTCACAGTCGTACTATTTTACTGCCACTTCTGAATGTGGAATACACCTTATTTATATAGCATCTCTACATGAAGCTGAAAGAACCTCAAACCCCTTTTCACTAACATAAAACTTAGTTGTCTATCACATGTGCATTTGCACGACTTCAGCATTTTAACTTCTGACTGTCGTCCCTCAATATTCTCCTTCTACGTCACAGATTGTAGCTACATCACTACGGAATCTATCAAGATGCCGTATAACACCACCGCGATCCCCCCTCGCAAAGAGGTTACCGGCCAGACACAGCTGCCTTGTAAGTACCCAATGCCGTCACCAGTCGGGCCACCATACTAATCAGACAACATTACAGTATCCCGAGTGAAGAAGATCGTGGCGCAGGACCAAGACGTCGGCATCTGCTCTAACAATGCCGCCTTCGTCATAACTCTCGCAACTGTAAGCTAGCATATCCCTACCCCGCTTACTCTCATCTCGACCCCCGCTAACAAACCCCCAGGAGATGTTCATCCAGTACCTAGCAGGCGAGGGCTACAACATGGCGCGCACAGAGCGCAAGCCCCGCCGCAACATCCAGTACAAGGACCTAGCCTCCGCGGTGTCCGCCAAGGAGAACCTCGAGTTCCTGGAAGACATAATCCCGAAGACGACGCCGTACAAGCGGATCAAGGCCGAGGCGGCCGCCACCCGCGCCCAGCTTACGAGCAGCACGCCCGCGGCGGCGGACCGGCCCGGCGAGACGCAGCGCGACGCCGCCAACGGGAGCGGCAGCAAGAAGCACCGCGCGAGCACCAGCCGGTCGAGCCTCAACGGCAGCTTCGTGGGCGCTAGCGGCGCTCGTATAATGAGCGACGATGACGGCCCGGAGGACCCGACGGATCAGCTGCGTGACGAGATGCGGCAGGCGAGTCGGGGGGATCGGGAGGATGTGGATATGACCGGTTAGGGGACCGGTGCGGTTCGATATCCGAAGTGCTGGAGGTAATGAGTATTAGTGATGATATTCCAGAGTCCTCTAAATGCAGGATAAAAGATACACCACCGTGGCTGGCTGATGGATACATTAAAAAACAAGCCTAGGCCTTTGCATTCAGTCAACAGCGTACATGCACGTATAGATCTTGCAGATGAAGGAATAGTATTGCCTAGTCCAAGGGTATACCCGAATCTTAATTTTGTGACCGATGCATGTATTATACGCCTACTCCACGACCACCCAGTCCAATCTGACAATCCCCATCCTCGACCCCCCCGCCTATTCCTCCATCTCATCGCTCAGATGCACACCAGCGGGCATGCGGCCCTCCCTCAGCATAGCCTCGAGCCTCGTGATCTCGTCGAGGCTGGTGGCCTTCTTGATCATGTCCTGCAGGCGGGCCTTCTCCTTGTCGGTGAGCTTTATGCGGGACATGCGCGTGGGTAGCCCGCCGGCCGACGACGCGCCGTTGGCCGGCGGCAGCGTGGAGTCGAACGTCCGCGACTTGATGCCCATGAGCTTCGACGCCAGCTCCGTCGGCTGCGCGGCCGTGCCGAACAGCGCCGCGGCCTGCTTGCGCTCCGCGTCCTTCACCTTCTCGAAGTCTAGGAAGCGCACCGAGGGGCACCGCCAGAGGACCCAGTAGCGGTAGTGCTGTGGGTGCGGTGTGGCTAGTCAGTACGGCGATTCCCGTTTGAATCGCGTGGAGGGTTGGGGAACTTGCCTCCTTCTTCGTGACTGGGTTGTCTCGCAGCACTAGGTGCGTTAGTCGTGGGAAAGAGCCTAGCGGGTCCAGGTCTGCTAGCTCGCCTAGATTGTTGGACTCCAGCTGCAGCGTCGTGAGGTTCGGGATCGAGTTCGCGAGGGTGGACTGTATGGTGGAGATGCGGTTACGCTGCAGCAGGAGGGAGCGTATCCGTGGCGAGAGGGGGAAGTTTCCCAGCACTTGGATGTCGTTGTCGACGAAGTCTATAGCATCTTGAGGCTGTACCGTTTGCCCAGCATTAGCAACCAGGGATTATGCAGTTCGGAGTAATAAGAGACTTACGCCTGCAACACCCAGGTTCTCAATGGTGGGGATACGATGTCCTGTTCACAGCCGGCGAGGGCATGGCTATCAACTCTGCTCTAGATCAAAAAGTGTAGCATCTGTTCTTTTCTGACGTACCTCGAAGCTCGAGCTCGCGCTCCTTCAGCGCGTTCAACCAGGAAGGGGAATTTTGGAGGACTTCGGCCGTGAGCCTCATGATGGGCGGGCCTTTGCTGAACTTTTACCGTTATGATATGTATAAATATTCGTAAATGTCGGAAATTATCGAGATTGCAAGGTTTCGGGTGGATGATTGTTGTACGATTGGAGGATGTCGCGTGAGAGTTTTCGATAATATTTTCTTTCCTGAAATGGTTTTATGGTAGTAAAATAAGGCTGAAGCTGCCTTGAAAAGGCGAAGGTGCCTTCCAGCTAAAACAGAAAAATTGTGACGCCAACCTTTCAAATTGTGGAGTGCGGGGAAACCATTTCGTACTGTACGTGCAATTAATTCGTTCGCTTTTAATCATTATCCCACTAAAATATTCAAATACTCAGCTTTACTCTTCTAATGAGGTTATCATCGACTCCCAATACTAATAATCTACGTGAAACTTGTTACTCGACCTGCCTCTATACCTAAGTACATTTCATATTTTCTTTTTAATGTATATGGTGTTTTCAAGTATCCATTGGAATTTACCAAATATCCGTCCCTAAGAGTTCATCCCGGGACACTTCATCGGTTCCAAATGGATTCGATGCGCGGAGATGAAAGCATCTACCTTCTTCACCTGCCGTTGCCAACGAGCTCCCCTATAATCGTGAAAAACCTACAATGTTCCCTGAAAATCAATATATGTGTCATTGTAATCTAATACTACATGGATAGTTCAATCTCGATCAGCACAGCCTTACGAAGAGTGCTTCCTTAGTCTACCATTTCCGGGGATAGGGGCTTCATGTTATAGGCCAGATGCGTAGTAACTCCGATACACCTAACCAATCTAAGAAATGAGTCCGAATATCCTCAAAAATGCTCTAGTTGACCAACATCCTGCTTGTCATAGGTCGTCAGTCAAGATGAGGGGCTGGATAGGGCTGTAATCATACAAGGAATATTCTATATATAAATAGAATGATAAGAATACCTCGCTAATCACGCCTCGCACATCATTGACATGTGGAGCGGTGTATTAAGAGCCAAGTGAACATCCGCGATAGAAAACTTGAGCTGAAGCTTCCCCTCAGCTCCATCGTCTTCACATCTTAATGTTCTCTTCGTTTTGCCAACCATGGATTTATCATCGCTTCTCCTCAGTCTCGGGGTCGGCATCGCGTTCATGTACCTCGTCAGTAAACTCCTAGGCTTATCAAATGTCGACCATCCTCCTCTGCCACCCGGTCCAAAGGGTTTACCTTTCCTTGGGAACATGAATGACTTGCCAAAGCCAGGTGTGCTCGAGGCTTACCATTGGTTGAAGCATAAAGACCTCTATGGTTCGTTCTATGAATAAACTGTCAGATAAGACTTTGGCATGATGAGCTTTACACTGATATGTGGCACTACTTACCCTCTACAGGCCCAATCAGCTCTATTACGGTGATGGGACAGACCATAGTAGTTCTGCACGACTTGCAGCTTGCGCTCGAACTGCTAGAGAAACGCTCTGTAAAGCATTCATCTAGACCTCGGCAGATCTTTGCTGGTGAATTGTACGTTTGTGAGACTGGTCGGCAGTGAATGTGTTTGGTATGACGAAAGTGGCTGACGAATTTCTTCAGGGTTGGCTGGGAAGATTCACTTGGCCTGGCTCCGTACAATACTCGTTTCAGGACATATAGAAAGAATATGAGCCGCATCATCGGTTCCCGGTCGACCGCTTCCCAGTTCAACACGTTACAAGAGACTGAAGTAGGCCATTTACTACTCCATGTCTTGAATAGCCCGGAAAGTCTTCTAAGTCATATCAGAAGGTTAGTTTCTTCCTATCTGCCGAAATGGACGAATCGGAAGTGAATTATGCCAACTAACTCGCTTGTCAAGGGCATCCGGTTCCGTCATATTGAAGATCGCCTATGGTTACACGGCGGAGCCTCAGGGGGAAGACCCACTGGTCACCTTGGCCGGTGATGCCATGGATAAGTTTGGTCGTGCTGCTGTTCCCGGCGCCTTTATGGTTGATGCACTTCCCTTTTGTAAGTACGCCGATAGATAAAAAAGGGCCGTGCGAACGGTATGATCTGACAACTCGTAGTAAGATATCTACCCGATTGGGTTCCAGGAACAGGATTCAAGAAAATTGGCCGCCAATGGAGAGCCGGGCTTATGGACGCCCTCGAGAAACCTTATCACTTTGTCAAGCATCAAATAGCTCACGGGAAAAATGAACCATCGTTCCTAAGTCGGCTGCTGGAAGCCGGGGACTCGGAGCCGGAAGAGCAGTTGACGAATAAGTGGACGGCCCTGTCTCTATACACGGCTGGAGCAGATACAGTAAGCCCCTTTCTTTATCCCACCTAAATCAAGATGTGTACTAATATGTGTCAGACCGTTTCGTCGCTGGCATGTTTCTTCTTAGCCATGACCATCTACCCAGAGGTCCAGAGGAAAGCACAGGAAGAAATTGATCGAGTCGTGGGACAAGACCGGCTACCTACCATAAAAGATCGGGAACACTTGCCATATATCGAAGCTACGATGAAAGAAGTTCTTCGTTGGCATCCTGTCGCACCAATGGGTCTCCCGCATACGAGCACGGAAGACGATGTGTGCCATGGATATTTCATTCCAAAAGGGTCCATGGTGCTCGCTAATGTTTGGTGAGTATACCCATAGCCTTCTAAACCTTTAGAGTATACTTCATCTAACAGTAGATTAGGCACTTCACACATGATCCAAACGTGTACGATGACCCTATGGCTTTCAAACCCGAACGGTTCTTAGAGGCGGACGGTCACAAGCCGGAGCAGGACCCGAATGCGTTCGTGTTTGGGTTTGGACGTCGAATATGCCCAGGGCGTTACTTAGCAGAAAACGCCCTGTACCTCAGCATCGTGCAGACTCTTTCTGTGTTCAGTATCAGCAAACATGTGGAAAATGGTCAGGAGATTCACCCTACCATCAAATTCGAACCGGGCGTGGTCAGTCATCCCGTGCCGTATAAGAATGTTATCAAACCGAGATCCCCTCACCACGAGGTATTAATCAGATCAATTGAGGACGTATATCCATGGCAGGAGAGTGATAGCAAAATTCTAGCTAGCTTGGCTTAGTGAGGCGAGTTGTTTAGACATCAGAGACATCAGACATAATACAAATAGCGTTTGCGCACCAACTTATGAGTCATGATATTTCCGTGACTTAAAAAGTTAACCCGCACCTGAAATACCCTCAGGGGGAGTTAAAGCCGCACAAGGAGGGATATATAAGTTGGCGCATGAGAGCTAGGATGGTCATCTATTCTCCTTACTCTCGAACTACTTTCCTTTGGTGCTGATTTCAATAGATACGCAGTTCTAGAAGACCCTAATTGGACTCTATCGTCGTACAACAATAGCGTCTACGAATATACGAAGACGGTTGACGTCGTGAACGAAATCGACGCAATCGAATATGACATGTCACCTTTCCGCGATCAAGGCGGCAAGATTCTGATGTACCATGGATTGTCCGATCCCTTAATAGTCACATGGGCTTCGAATTACTTCTACGAGAAAGTCAAGCTGGCGACGGGCGTAGTGCACCCGCTATCCGACTGGTTCCGACTTTTCTTCATCCCGGGCATGATGCACTGCTCCAACACAGACGTCGATGCGCCGTGGCATATAAACGGCGCCGGCCAGAATTGGCAATTGGGGTCTAATTTGTACTCGGTACCCGGGTTCGAAGATTCGAAGCACGACGCTTTACTTCCGTTGATGAAGTGTGTCGAGGGTGGAAAGGCGATCGATCAGATAATTGCGACGACGTGGAAAAATTAAACCGTTCCGAGCTTCGGAGTATTGAGGCAGCGCCCTCTTTGCGCCTATCCGAAGAATGCCGTGTACAATGGTGTTGGCGATGTGAACCAGGCTCAAAGCTGGAATTGCGAGTAAATCGCAACCTGGTCAACCTCTAGGAGGAGATAAAGGGGTTTGTATATGTAGATGTTTAACCTGCCTGTTATTTCCGAGGGAACCACCACTCTATCATTTAGATAGTTCCTATAGGTACTGGCTATCACCTTTAGAGTAATACTTATTAATTCAATCTCCAAAAGCTGAATATGTAGAGTTCCACCGTGGCGTTTCTAGGCAGACAAGTCCGCCGTCCCGCCGTCTGACGGCCTGAAGATTCTTTTAAGCTCAGCCGCAATTCAGTAATCTGGAAACCGGGTGCGAAATTTTGGGAGGGAACCCCCATCTCGAGCAATCCATAGAAATTGATGTCTATCTAAGTAGTCCTTCTATTTACTATCATCGAGGTTTTCTATAGATGCTATGGCAAAACTCAAGCCAGACATCTTCCAAGAACTCCAGGAGAGGCATTTTACGTGCCAACCTGATTTTAATTCTGTCGATGTTCAAGTCATCGAGGTGGAAGGCTTCGAGGTAGGGTTTTATCGAAATAATTAGATCAATCGAAGCTAATCAGTTCTGATTATAGACAGAGACCCCATCTGCTCGATCGTTCATAGTCAAGCCAGAAGAGCTAGACCACTGGTTTGTAGGTGTAATCATCCATGTTGGCTGTGCGACTCTGGACGGACACGCTAATTGGAAACTCATAGAACCGAATAGATGACGTCCACGGGAAACCGAAGTGTGGGTTTCGTGTCCTGTAAGTTGTCTACAATTGTTGTGAAAAGCCTAACCTTGTACATCTGATACCTCGCACTCTTAGTCTCGGGTATCTTGGAAGGGGGGCCAAGTTCGACTATATGATGGAGGGCAAAGAATTTGCCACTGGGAATATATCAGCAGGTGCATTGGAAAATAATCTGCCATTGTCTGAAGAACATTACCGAATCGTCTGCGAGAAGTTTAAACTACCGAAGATTACATCTGTCTTGCTCACACGAGGAGCCCAAACAATAAGAGGACATTTGCAAGTTGTCAGGATACCGTCGGAAGATGAAAATGTTGTCTATGGTAATATTGCGAAAATGTTATCTGATTTTAGTGGGAATATTAAGCTAATTGATAAATTTAATGTACTATAGGGTTGACTATGAGCTCGTTCAGTAGCTTGCTCGTTGGAATCAAAATGAGAGTCGCCATGTCCTACAGCCCTTCTACCGGCGTCACCAACGCTATAATTCTAGGAAACTCCTCGCAGGATGGATTTACTTGGCTGAAGGAAGATCTGGAATCCCTGGCGTCTTTGGCTGACAACCCCTTTCTTGTGCTCACAGTAATCTGCCAACGTCTCACCGAGGCTATCTATACTTCAATAGAGAATAACTTCAATCGATTACACCAGGTGGAAGCCGGGAGCGGCCAGACAGGAATCATGCTGTTCGGCGAGAACGGGTTGCCGATGCCTCGGGGTAACTGCGAAGATCCTAACCTCTCTATCGCAGTCCTTGGTGTGTCGCAACAGGCCCTTGCCGTCGAAGCCTATATCCGGGGTCACCTGCTGACTGTAGGTTCTGTCAAGAGTGAACTGCTGGGATTTCCATGGCATCAGTTCCCTACAATAGACCACGATCATGTGTTGGAGCAGAACCAGCTCATCATTAAGCAGCTCGACTTCATAAACCGGTCATTAGATTTTGCTCTTCTTCGAGTTAACCATCTGAAACAACGCGCGGACGTGCAAGCAACGTCTGTAAGTTTTCTTCCTTCCACCTAATCCCTTTCTACAATAAGACCGAGTTCGGGAATTTTGTAATAACTCGTATATACACAGATCAACAATTTGCTCGCCCAGCGCAACAACGAGACAAACCGCAGGCTAGCAGAGTCCAGCACGAGCATCGCTCGTGATACGAGACGAGATAGCTTGGCTATGAAGTCAATCGCAATTTTGACGATGGTCTTCCTCCCTGCCACTTTCACTGCTGTGAGTTTCATCCTTGAACAAGACGTGATACAGTCAAGCTAACGGGGCCTTATGGGGTAAGACTTACTTCGGCACACCTGCCGTAGAGGCATCACAGCCATCGCAGAGCACTTACTGGATTGTGACAGTGCCGCTAACGCTGGTTGTCATGCTTGTGTGGTTATTCTTTTTCTATTTCTGTACCAGAATCCTCCCACTTCAGAGAAGAGAATGGGTATAATTAGTAAACCTCGCATTGGTAAACCTTTGAACTGTTGAGTTTCAGGAATAATGATTTATGATGATAAGATAGTCTAAAATAAGATTTGTTTCCAACATATCATAGAGCCAAGATGAGAGGCCATGAATACTTTTCTTAAAGCAAAGCAGACAGGACCTACATCAACAATCAACAATAATGGCACAAAAGGGGTGGATGCTCCCTTTTCACTCCTTTGTAGATTTAGTAAATTAACTTTGGAATATCTTTCGAATTCCATAAGTGACTCACGTCGTTTCCACCGATTTGACGAGACGATATATAAGCAAATAACACGCAATAGGTATCCTCATGAACTACAAAGCGAAACCACTCAATATACAGTTAGGTTAGTCAATAGATAACTAGAGAACTCATAGGTTTAGGGAAGATGGTTATTTGTTTTTAGCGAGAAGGGGTAGCTTGCACAGAATGTGACAATGTGAAGTTACATTTCGACTCTATTATACCATAACTAGGGAGTTGCGATAAAGTATACTCAGGTATATATCGTTCAATCCCTTTCGAAGATAGTTAAGGCCTAATTAAAGCTGGAGTAAATGAAAGGTTGTTAAAGTTGGAACTTTGGTTACCTAGTTGCTTCGGACCCGATTTATTATGATGTTACATATTACGATAGAAAATTAAACTGTTATATGAAATAACTGCGCAGGTAGTTATAACTACCTAGGTACGTTTTTTATTTGTTACGATGTGTCTTGTGTTATTTCCAATCCAAAATAGTCAAAATATGCCGTTGCTCGGAAGTGAAAAGAAATATGAAAGCCTTAATGTATGATCGAACAAAGGTCAATGTATTTGCTTCGTATGTACAAGTCACCTATCTAACCTAGGTAAGTAAGTAGTCATTTGAGAAAGAATGACGGTTTTACAAGTAGATGGTAGACAATTGACAAAGAGTTTGTTCATCTAAAGCATCCAAATAATTCATATAGTATAAATCCCAGCTAGGAAGTGTGCTAAAACAGTAATATTGATTCTGATTAATTGCGAACAATAGGGCCCCTTCTCAAAGTATTAAAATAATCATTAGTACATTTATTGTAGGCTCTCAACATTGAGAATGTATACCAAAGTGATCATCGATAGAACCGGCAGTATTCTAGGGAAGATTCCAATCAAGAGAAGCAAGCATAGCTGCGACCAGAGAGTTGTACATTCCCAGGGCATACGAGACAAGATCAAAGAACCAGAACATAGTCCTGACAAGGGCCGAAGTATTCCCTCCAAGGCGTTTCACGAAGATTCACGCAATAGAAGAACGCGAGGAGTTCGGGTCCGGCCAGTAGTAGAAATGTCTCACAATTTTCCTTTCAACTATCCTCCCCCTTTTGCCTACCCATCACCTTCTTTTGGTTTGCCACCGCCTGGCTTTGGTTATCCCCCAACAACTCCTTATGGCTATCCTCCACCTCCTGGATATGGGCAATATCCTATGAGTATCGAAGAACCTGGCCGACAGGAATCTAGAAGACACGAAGAGCCTACAAGGCATGCACATGAGGCATCTGGACCAGAAAGAGATGGACCGTCATCCTTGATCCGAGATTACTTCAGATCAAGGATCGAGGACAATGATAGCGGTAATGGACGAAACGCCATCGCAGATGATGAGTGTTTTTTCCCTTCGCCTATGGTCACGTTCTTAATAGACAAACCTCAGAATCTCGCATGCTTGATTTGCAGCCAGACTGGACTTCAAATGGCCGAATCTTCCAAAAACCCAGAAGATAACACTCCATCGATTCTCCCTTGCGGGCACGTCGCATGCCACAACTGTTTACAGAAATGGTTGGAAGAGCATAAAAACTGCCCAGTATGCCGAAAGGATATGAAGTATAGTGCTTGTGGACATGCCATTAAGTGTGTACCGATCACTTATGACTCTATCGTCCGTCTACCAAAGACTCTTCCTCGGGGCGGATGTATTAGGCCTAACTGTTGGTATTGTGATGAGAAGATACACAGGGAAAATGCAATCACGACTTTAAGGGAAACGGCGCAAGACATCGCTAATTCCAGGCGCGAGATTGACGCCAACTCCGACCCTGAACACGTCTCGGTGATGACGGAGGTCGCTGAAGAGACATTGGAATCCATTGTTGCAGAATACACCAGGAAATTGAATGAAAGAAGGTGGTGAAGGAACTTTCCAGGTGAAAGTTGGTTCATATTCTTTCATTGGAATATTAGTGTTTGATTATAGTGTATATCTAATTAGCTTATTATTTTATGTCGTACTACGGTTACTATAAGAATGCTTCATATATGTGTATGCTAGAGCCGGCAGGCATTCCAATCATGTAACTATGCCATGTGTTCCAGCGCAATGCTACCGCATTAACCAGTCCTCCACATGATTTTAGCAGGCTACCTATACGAAACATCACGATGCTATAGATCAATATTAAATTTTTGAAGATAGGGTTAGAGTTAAGTATCCCGAGTCACGCTCGAGTGTGTACTGCAGTAAATATTTTGACATTGTGAACTTTGATCTGCTATCTAGTAGGTGGATGACTACCCCCTTTCGATGATTTTATAGCAAAATCCTACTTGCGCACCTTCTTCGTTAGAATGACCTCGTATGCTATCACAGTACCAGTTCCAAGCATCATGTTGGCAAATCCTAGCTATGTCTATCTGGGAACCGCCGTTTCAGGGGTTATATTCCATCTCTCCATATTCATCCGCGGAGAATGGCATATGCAGGCACCTACACTGGTGAAAATATATTTTCTTCTTGCAACCAGCTTCTTCTTCATCGAATAATGTTTTTACGGAAACATCGACACCAATCTTAAGGCAACTACATATGACGCGAGCTCGTATGTTATTGGGCTATTCGCCAGCATCATAGTATACCGGAAATGCTTCCATAGGCTTTGTCATTTTTCCGGGTCGTGGATAGCTGGAGCTACCAAGGTCTGGCATGTGTGACAATATCGTACGTGAAAGAACTACCTCGTCCTCGAAGAGCTACGCAAGCAATACGGACCAGTCATTCGGACCGGGCCCGAGGATCTCACAATCATAGATGCTGCTGTCCCCCCTGCGATCGATGGTCCCGGAAACGAGTGTACCAACGCGGTCTGGTACGATTTCTTGCTTCCCGAGATCGCGCTGAACACAACTCGGAGCATAAAAGACCACAATGCCAGACGGCGTACTTGGGATCGAGGCTTTAGCCCGAAAACGCTTGATACCTACGAAGAACGAGTCGTCGAATATGCAGAGACGCTTACAGCCCAGATCGAAAAGCTCGCGCACACTGGAGCCCCTTTCAATGTATCCGACTGATTCTACTGGTTTACCTTTGACGTTATGGGAGAATTTGCTTTCGCACGATCGTTCGGGATGTTACGAGACGAGAGGTGGCACTTCGCAGTGCGATTGCTAAGAAAGGCTATGAGCTTGCTAGGGCCCTTTAGTCCAGTGCCCTGGATCGCGCAGATGGCGTTCTACATCACCCCTTGGATGTATATTGTTCGGGATTGGCTTGCGATGATGCAGTGGTGTAGGGACCGCATAAGTGAAAGAATACAGGTTAGCTAATCTTCTACTCCTGTGACTTGATCTTGGTATTCTGATCAGATCCTTGGCATAGGCGAAAGTAAGGAGGCTGGACGTCTCACACTGGCTCATCGATGCATCTCTACAAAAAGGCTCCCTGGAAGCTGACCGCGAATGGCTAAATGGCGATGCTGTCACTATCATTATCGCTGGAAGGTGACTACTTCAACCAATGTCTTGCTATTGTCTTATTATTCTAACTACTCCTAGCGACACTATTGCTCCAACTCTCGTCTTCGCATTCTACGAGTTAGCACGCAGTCCGTGGAACCAAGACAAACTACTTTCAGAGCTCGAGAACATCGATATATACGATCGTGTTCAGCTTCAAAGCTGTTCTCACCTAACGGCAATTATAAACGAAACTCTGCGTTGTACCCTCCGGTACCCACAGGGGGCTATCGCCAATCCCCACCGTCCGGGATGACCATCAACGACATATACATCCCGGGCAATGTCACCATTGTCACACCCCGCTACCCCCTCGCGCGTCTCGATTCCTCCTATGAATGTGCCGACCAACTTGTTCCCGAGCGCTGGACCAGTCGGCCGGAGATGGTCAAAGATACTCAGGGGGTTGCGCCATTCTCTCAGGGTCGGTTTAACTGCGTCGGCAAGTCGCTAGCGATGAGTGAGATGCGCTTTGTCATTGCTTTGCTGATGAAAAAGTTCAAGGTTGAGTTTTGGGGTGATGATAAAGGGGAGAAGTTGTTTGCTTACTTGAGGGATCGGTTCACGGCTGCACCAGGCCGGCTGGATTTACGATTTCGAGTCAAAGGCTGAAGTATTCGACTCTGATGTTGAGGATGATTAAGTTATATTTTTTATGTTAAGTAATTTGAGACCTGCATGTATTAATTAAATATCTTAAGGGTTATACGAAGTAAATGAGGTCTTGATTGACCCCTATTTTGTGTTAGTCAGGTCGGGCAGCTACTAATATTTTTCATACTGTATAGGCCTCGCACTAGACCTCAGATCTAATAGTGGTCCAGCAACTAGAATTTAGTGGCTGCCTGCTATAACTTAACGGATTCTTCCATTAGAGACAGAAATCGCACCGTGCAAAAGAAGTTGCGGTTCATACGGCCATTCCCCAAGTTCTTCGAGAAGAATACTTTCTATTTGATTGCTAAAATGAAATTCACATTTGAATGGCTTTAAACGACAGGTAAACAATGACATAAATGTTATGAAGCTGATTTAAAAAGATGTTTACTTCGTACTAATGTGAATACTAAAATGTTGTAAAGTGATTGGTCGTTCGAGCTTGGCCAATGAGAGAACGTAAAAATCGTTGTGTTTCCCAATTCGGTAGAAGTGACGTCACGACTACCCAGGCATACTTGCCCCGGCAGCCCAGGAAACCCAGCGAAGACTAGCGTCACCATTGCCTGAGATCACGATTGCTCTTCACGAATCCAACTTCTTTGTTTGAATTTAGCGGAACGTCTGGTGCGACCTTCTGCTAATATCGTTGACGTAATTTCCCGTGTGGCGGCTCTATGGAGGAAACCGGCCGTATACAAAAACTCAAGCAATCCCATCCAGTCCCACACAAAATATTCCTTAAGCAAAGCCACACTCAACATTCAGCGCTGCCAATCATTAGTCATCAGCTTAACCACCAAGAAAACTAAACTAACCGTTCTACGATACTTAAACGCTATCATGAGTATCTCATCGGGAGTCGGTCACTTCGTACAATCAATCATTGAAACATTCCAAGGCCTTTTAGCAGCTATAGTAAACTTCTTCCAATGGGTCGTCAACTCAATCATTGGTCTCTTCATGGCTTTCATCCACTCTATTGAGGGTGTCATTGGTTTTGCTATCAGTAAGTCGAACTTGGCCTTAATTTCTAGCCACCTGCCAGACGTACATTCTGACCAATTTCCCCTAGGCAATTTCTTCGTCCTTGGAACTGTGGCCGCGGCTGTGTTCGCATATCTTCTTTACGCCCAGAGACAGGGCACCACACCTGTCAGTCGGACGATCAAGGGTAGATAGATCATCTTAGATAAAACGACATTGTAAGGGTTGGGGTTGCCTATGATTAAGGATTGTTCAAGTCATGTTTCGACGAGTCACGTTATTATGGATGGGTTTATGGCGTCTTACGTATATCTGAGGAGTCCCCGAGTTTTTATTAATTTTGGTTGTATTATACACGGGTTCCAGTGTTTGTCTGCTCCTTGAGAGTTGTCCTCAACGCTCCTCATTGATCGACCTCCGAGAAATATTTCTCTTATGATTCCTTATCCATCAAGTAACCCCTTGGCCTTCTGGTAGCCTCTACCTAGGTAGTATCTAACTTTGTCGAAACTCCTTGACTAGTATGCCAGTGGTATGGTCAATGATTTTTCTGTTTCTGTTTCTTTGCGCACTTTAGAGAGCGGAGGTGGTTCATGAGTTTGTTGCGAGATGGGAATTGTTCATGGCACTTCATGCACTCCGTACGTGAATTTTGTTGCGATGAGTGAGTAACATGCTTGTCTTGTTGAGCAGGCTTGATGTGTAGTGGCTGCGACGACAAGGGCTGCGAGGGTTTGGTTTCTTCTGGCTGGCGTGCTTCTCGTTGCGTTGCCGCTCGCTGGTTTAATACCAACAACTCTGCTCGCTTGTTTGCTACAATGGGTGCATTGACGATATGATGTATGTTTGTATCAAATTGTCGACCCATTTGCCTCTGCAGATCGTTCATCCTATTATGCAAGTCCTTTTCAATCCCTTCTAATCTCTCGGATAGCCTTTCGATCGCACCCTCGAAAATCGCCTGTTTGTGTTCATACTCGTCTAGTCCTTTTTCTACTGCGTCCAGAATGTTCTTAAGAATGGCTGTCTCGTTGCTATGGTGCTTGAGGTGTATGTCGAGGAAATTTGCAAGGTCCTTCGGGAGGTGGTCACAATTCTTTTGGATGGAATCGTTGAGGTTCGACTCCAACTCCTTCACCGGGTCACTGGTTGACTCGTTGTGTGACATTGTGCTGCAGAGACGGACTTGACTGTGGCGCGTATGTGGTATGTGTAAAGGTGACTCGCATGTTGTGTGAGCCGCGATTTTTGACTGTAGGCGCGAGACTCGAGTAGTTAATTGACCGTAGTTTATTTTCATAAGATATGTGTAAATACGACTGGCTAGTTATGGGTGCAATTGACGGATGGCTCGCGATTTGAGCTGCGAGGGTTGGTTGTTCACGCGTAGCTTGTCAAATTGTTAACGTAAAGTAGAACCTGGTATGGCAAAGGTCCAAGGATAAGTATCTGTTGGTAAAGCTACTTACATGTAGCTACCTCAAGCTAGGATGTAGAAGTTACATTTATGAGGTATTCCTAAGGCAACTAAAACTAATAAACAATAATACATTTATGAAGTATTTCTAAGGCAGTTAAAATGGTCACCTTGGTGACCATTTTGGGAACCCACAATCAAGGTATCACAAGCCAGTATCTAAGGTGACAACTAAACTGGTGAATTTTGGTGATAGCACATTGCAAAAACATTCGGAAATATCCAAAGCGTCCTTGCTGTCTCTGATATTATATCAAGTGCCTACCCTATTCGTTGAATTGTCAGTCTAAGTTTCACTATTTTGTTATTCCGCTTCACCATCGGCCCCATTTCTATGATGATGATTACGAAATCAAAACTTTTTTTTTAAACAAGCTCGTTCAAGTAATCACGGATAGGACTTGGCAAGTTTGAGATTTTCTCAATCAGTTATCGTGCCCGATGCGATCAGGTTGTGGCGACATAATCTGATCTGATGTCGTTGGAATGGACCATAACCATAATCCCCCACACTACGATCAACTCAGGGGTTCTCAATACCCCTCCCCTAGTTATTTTAGTAACGCGCGCGCCGAGCTTCGCTTCACTAGAATTATCGATGTTGAAACTATGGTCAAGTGCGTTATCGGCCTTCCTTAGATGAACAGTTATTACTTATAACAAATGATAGTGGCATTGTTCTTTTACGATCTAAAGTAGCTTAGGGCTGAAGTCAGGAGTTGACATCCTTGTATCGCGCACTACGTGAAACAGCCTAACAACCTTTGTCCTGATTCTGATTTACCTTTATAGGACTCCGACTCAGGCCCTTCATTACTCAAGCCTCGGAGTTTTAGCATATTTCTGCTAATTGGAGAAATCGTCTGAACTAGGCCCTTGTCCCATAGATCTACCCATAAGCGAATAGCGCCGACCTAACGCGATGGTGGATCGACACGATCTCTTTTCCCACATGCTACTCTAGTAAGTGAGGCTCTTATAGGTGGGCATGTTTCGTGGAGGCGTATATAAAGTGATGTATCCTTCCTGCTAATACTTTACTTTACCATACGCATCACAAGTCTTCGTTTCCTCAGCACTCATTCAATTCTGAACATGGTTCTATCGACTTTTACATTCGTTCTTGACTTGAAGTCAACTTACATTCATTACCGCAAGTCAGCCTTCTTGACAAGTTATCTATATCCACCTACTTTACGTACCACTGTTTTGAAAATGCCTTCCACGCTTACATACTCCCTACTCGCCGCTCTTGCTGGCGTTGTTGCTGTCTCTGCTCATGGTCATGTTGCTCTTGTAACCATTTATGGCAAGTCATACCAAGGATTTTATCCCACATCAGCACCTTATGGTCCTCAGCCACCCATAGTTATCTGGAGCAACGGTGCCACTGATAATGGCTTCGTACTGTCTTCTGCCCTCCAGGACCCAGATGTTATCTGCCACCTAGACGCTACCAACGCAGCTCTATCTGCACCCGTTGCCACAGGCGGCGACGTCTTGGTAACGTGGAACCAATGGGCAAATTCTCACAAGTCGCCTGTTATCGACTACCTTGCCGACTGTGGAACAAACTGCTCTTCTGTTGACAAGACCACCCTTAAATGGATTAAGATTGCTGAGATGGGAGAGCTGCAGTTAGGCACTCGCAGTGGAACTCCTGGAAAATGGGCCGATGACCTGATCATCGAGAACAACCTCACTTGGAAGGTGACCATTCCATCCTCCCTTAAAGCTTGAAATTACGTTCTTCGTCATGATATGATTGCTTTACACGATGACGAAAATGAGGGCGAAGCACAGTTGTACCCTAAATGCATCAACCTCGAGATCTCTGGAGCTGACACTCAATCTCCGGATGGCGTTATTGGAACCCAGCTTTATACCGTTACTGACCCGGGGATTTTACATAACATTTACAATGACGAAAGCCTTTCGTCTGTGTCGGACTATAAGATCCCCAGGCCTACCTTAGCGGCATTTAATAGATCTTCATCCAGTGGTAATGGCTCTTCCTCTGGAGTCGCCACTTCTATGAGCGCCGCTTCATCGTAAACTACTAATGCTGGTTCCGCTAGCGTTGCTAAAGCTTCCGTTACTATCTCTGCTATTCCCTCTCTCGTCGCCCCTTCCACCATCTCTCCCATCTCTCCTATTTCTACCAGCATTGCTAGTACCAGCACGATCACTCAGCCCGCTGTCAGTTCATCTGCCACCACAAAGCCAAAAAATTACTTGCAGCGGTCCTAAGAAACGTAACGATCGGGCCCACCCGCGCCAAGTTACGAACTGACAGTAATGGGTCTTGTCAAGAGATGGTCAGTCAGGTGGAATCCTGGAATCCGTGGTTCAAATTCACTGTATATATTGAATGTGCTGATGAAGCTACGAGAAAATTTGCTCCGCATTTTAAATAAACAAATCAAGTGCGTTTCCGTCCCTACGATTGTCCCCTCTTTTTAGTATTCTTATAGTAGAAGTTCTATAATAGAAGTCCTATAGTAAAGGTCCTTAGTCATATATTAATAATCGGATATCGGATTGGGTCTAATATCAGGGTTAGGGTTTAGGGTACTAGGTACTGAATCATCTCTGTCAGGAACAAATCTACCTTAAAAAGATGAATTTCATACTCTGTGTCCTTTAAATCAGTTCAATTAAATGAAGTGGTATACCTAGATATGTATAATATGCACCTCCGGAATATATCTCCTAGTGCCTAAGGAATAACACAGGTAGGATTGAAGCCAAGGTCCAAGGCCCCGAAAGAGAAAAGAAGGACGACATGGTTATCACTTATAGTGATCCCACGACTCAACTATTCATACAATTCATTCCTCTTCCATGCTTTCCCTGAGAATCGCAACCTGCTTCTTGATCTCTACCCACAAGACAAGATCGTCCAAATTATCATCATCGCCATCATCAGACAATCTAACCCAAACGTGATTCATCCCCGTACGCGCTTCTTCATTTCCATATTCGATACCCTTGTCTTTCCTTGCAATAGCCAGCAAAGCGGCGACGAAAGCCTCTTGCATGTACGCGAAACTGAAGTCGTATGTGATTTCCGCAATGGCATCACACAGTTCATCGGGAAAGTCAATTTCCTTGTTCTGGGCAAGCTTAGACTGCCAGAATTTACAGTAGGCCGTGCGCTCTTCCTCATTTGGGTCCGGGAAGAGGTATTTCCTGTCGAATCGTGAGGGTCGTTTCTAACTGTGTGAGTAGCCGCAGTTGGGGAAAATTTAGATTCAGACAACATACCGAGATTCCTGGATCCAAGCGATCAAGGTGATTTGTGCTACCAATCATGAAGATACCGTCGTTACTCTTCAGCCCATCTACTTCGTTTAGGAAGTAGCTCCGCACGTTATCGGACACGATTGTGTCAAGGTCCTCGAATACTAGGTAGCAAGGAGCAAGCTGCCTCGCCTTATTGAAGATCTGGCTGATCGAGGCTTCCGGCCCAGCGAACTATACCACGTCAGCATTAATGATGTAGCTTCCATTCAGAGACACATACAGAGGTTAATGTGCGAACGTATAAGGTCGGAATGGGGTCTTCCCGACTATAGAGCGTATGCATCATAGCTTTGATAGAGATGGTCTTGCCATTCCCTGGAGGTCCATAATAAATGATACCTCTCTTCCATGGAACCTCCAGATTTTTATATGTCTCCCTCGAATCGAAAAACGACAGGTGATCATTGATGATGTTTTTCTTCATATCCTCGTCCAGTATTACCGAGTCCCACGACGCACCCATGACGCTCTTGTATAGATCAGCATTTTTCTGCCAGTACCCTCTGTCGAAAACCCAAATCTCGTCGTGCAGTTCATTGCTCCATTTGCCGGCAGCAATGCACAAAGCATCAGCTTTATGCTTGTCTTGTGTAAGAATATAATAGTTGGTGACCTCAGGGTAGGCGCTCATCCCATCTCGGCCGTCAACCCGAATAACAATGAATTCAGCATCGTTCCACTTGTACAGGAACTTGCCGAAGACGACACGATCTGCCAAGGCACCAATACCACCATCGATGCGCCGTGCCGGTGGCAGATACACCTTCCAGCTCACTACCGGTGGGGGACCACCGTCGACATCTTCTATGACTTCGAAACTGGCATGCCCAGAAGTCGCATATGCAATCAAATTGCTAGAAGCCTCGGGCGCGATCACTAGCGCGAGGTGCGGATATTCGTGCTGTAACGCCTGCACGATGACGCTATCGGTGTTCACTCGCTTGCCGCTGGAGTGGCTAAAGTACGTCTTTGTTACGGAGCGAGGCATTTTATGATCCCGTAGCAAGCGTATATCGGAAATCAAGATTGATCGGAACTTAACGCATCTAAATTAGTGTTAAATGGCAAGAGAGAGAGATTTTGGGGACAGCTAAAAAGTATTCATTTATGAAAAGTAGCTGCCTATTTTACCGCCTAGCTGTCTTGTTGATCGCTGATCTCACGTCTTTGTGGGGGTGCAGGCTGCGCCACCATCAATCCAAGACGAGCTTTCGTACGTGTAAAACGTGGACCCCTTACTACAGGATGCACGGCCTTCAAATTAATAGATACCCGATTCAAAGTACAGTAGTACTTGCTTATATATTTGCATAAAAGTAACCATTGGAATTTGAATTGAGGACGAGGCAGTTGGCCGTTACAATGTCCTAGCGCCAAGACATACATATCATCTAGATATTGGTGACTTATTATAGCAGCGTTAAGTTTAAAACTCCTAGGGAAGCTCAGCTATCAGGCTGCCAGGTTAGGAGCTATTGAGATTCAATAGAACATATTCAATAAGCCCTAAGTCAAGCTCTCTTAGCCCCTTTATGGTTCCCCTTTGTTTTCCCCCAGGCATAGCTTCACAGGGGATCATGTTCAGCTATCACCTTGTTTTTGCACCTTAGCCGTGCCTAAGTTATTGGCCACAGATAACATTAAAAGTCGATTGTATTCACTTTGCAACAGGCCACTGTCTACAGATCTGTAGTAGTGCTTACTCTCAAAAAGGGGCTCACAGCTCATCTATTCTAACCAATGGGGGTTTGGTTTATGAGCCGGCCGGCTAAATCTTGGAACTGGATGATGTGTGGTGGCTGATGTGGCTGATGTGGCTGAGAAGGATCTCAACAACCTTCTAAGATTCTTTTAGGTTTATCTCAACTCATGAAACTCTTTAACAACAACAACAACAAAAACAACATGTCACATATCTTTCAATGCTGCAATAATCACCCTTCGCTACGCTTGCGACAAGTCATAAGCTGCTAAGTCCGCTATGATAGACCTCTAAGCGCTGCGATGGCTCCCTCACCAAGTAATGAGGACATTACAGCTGAGAATAGCGCCGCTTTTGATATCATCCAGCACGGTCACAAGGATCTCGTTCAGGCCATCGCCTTTAACGCATACGGTGACAGGTGTGCTACAGGAAGTGTTGACGGAAAGATCCGTGTATTTAATCGTCATCAAGATGGTGTTTGGCGAATATGCGACAACTGGAAAGCCCACGCCGGTGAAATACTAGAGGTTCGTCGTCTTGGCTTCTATAATTAATAACACAATTATTCTAATCAATACATCCAGCTTCAATGGCTACCACCCACTATCTACCCTAACCTATTAGCTTCACTGGGCATAGAAGGCCGCTATAGGCTGTGGGCTGAGGACCCTTCCGCTGCTCCGGGAAGACGCTTTAGCGCGAGGGACGGAAATGGCAAGACCGTCTCCGAGCTCAGGTCTGCTCGATATCCATTTAGATCTTTCTCAGTCAAGCACGACGAGGTAACCCGATGCACTTACGTCGCTCTTCTCGCCGCAGACGGACATCTCACAGTATACGAAGGCGAGGAACCAGAGACCTTGACAGACTACGCTAAGTTCGACGACTTTCAAGCCTTCTCCAAGCCTAACCGTGGTGAGGAGACGTGCTTCAAGGTCCGCTTCGACCCTAACCCGGAGCCCTGCTATACTGCCTTGAGGGCGGGCGTAGCGACGGATGCATTAAGCTTGGTGGTATCTGGGTTAACCACAGTGAAAATTTACAGAACACGCGACACCGTTACTAGTTCCTTTGGTGCTGCTACCAGAGGCAGGGCGTTCTACCTAGCCATCGAGATCAAGGAACACAACCACTTAATTAGAGATGTTTCCTGGGCCCCTGGAAACTATAGAGGCTATGACATGATTGCTACCGCTTGCCAAGACGGTTTCCTAAGGATATTCCGAATTGATACCCCCTTCTCTGAGGATGACGGCAAGTCGTGGTCTCTAGCAGATATTATGGGCAACACGAAGACCGAAGAGAACCCTGCCTCTAGAAGTAACCATGCTCACAGACAATCTCAAGTTCCTTCTGGCATAAGAGCCGAACTCGATAAGTCTGGGACTCATGGAGAGCGAACATCAACCGATCTACCAGGACAGATCCACCATACCGTAAAGGTCCTCTCTAAACTTCAGCATCAGTCACCTATCTGGCGAGTTGACTTTGACGACGATGGTCAAATTCTAGGGTGCGTAGGAGATGAGGGCAGATTAATGTGTTACCGGCAACTACCGAATGGAGCATGGGCAAAAAGCTCAGAATTGGGCATGATGAAGGCTAGGATGACTGCGCCGCCCACAAATATTGGCTAAATATTTTCTAATGGAAGAGAAGGCTCTAGGATTGAATCGTATTTGTCGATGTATCGATACCCCGGTTGAAAGCCAAACACGAAATGACGATTAGACGATATGGCATTCATATGTTTGACTAATATCATGTCACGACTCGTCAAAATGCTGCAAGAACCCAATAGCGACTCTTGATGTGGTCGAGGCTGTCTACGAACCTCTTTCAAACTCAATCAGTACCCTGCCGTCGTAACTCATTACGTTGTTGGTTAACTCTACCCCACGAATGCTTCATAGTTTGGCCATTCTTTTGTGGTCGTTACCCGCGATACTTGACACCGTGTTACCTCTTCTTCGAGTATATTGAATCCTTCCAAAACTCGTCTCAAGGTGAATAAACAACCTGGTTCTCCACGACCTACACGAGCGACCGATTCTCCCTTTAATTACTCTTTATTCCATACACACCATCCTCACCATTCTCACCAATATCGTATCTATCTTGAACCTCCTATACGTTTGCGACATGGGCGCCAGCGCGTTTACTCAAGTCAGAATCATTTAAAGACCCCTCCTTCGTTCCAGATTTCGGTGGGCCGCTCGCAAAAGATGAGACGGCGGCGCTACCGTTGTATATTTTCGTACCGCGGGTTTGGGGCCTATCGTCTACCATCCTGTCCTCATCCGGAGAGCCGGATCGGAAGTATCGTCTGCTAATACCATTCCTATGAGTATGCTGCCAGGTCAGATCGCAGATAAGAGTACGCAGGACGGGGATAGAAGCTGCTATTATGGTGGTAGCAATTTCCGCTACGGTGCGGATTATCAGCTGCGTGCCTAGATCTAGAACCTCGGTTAGGGTGACTAGTTGTGACGAATACTTCATTGTGTCGCTTTTGGAATGGTCTCACTCTCGACCAAAACGATGTATGCAAGGGGAGGGCTTACAATTATAGTCGTGATCATCAAGAACGATTAGCCCAGCGGCCTTGACAATTGCCGTAACGCCGGCGCTGTTGGATATGAGCAAGAGGTCTGACTCGTTCTATCCTAGATATTCAGACAGACGATACTCACAATATGCCCATACTCATCGCAACGGCGACCCCAATCCTTTCTTTGATATTTATTTGCAACCTTATTATGATAATCCATGATAGAAGAGCAAGGATCAAGTCCATGAAGCCGGAATATGCTGGAAATTATGTTTAGATACTATCTGGAAGGTTTCCTTTCCCTAAAGATCACTGTCTCGGGACAAATACTATATGGAAGATGACTTTCTCGAAGGGAAAATTGGAAGGACCACGTACCGTTGAAGAATATCCCAGTCGGTATGATGATCTCGGACGGCCAACACTCTCCTTCCAAAGTGAAGTCCCACAACTTCTCCATCGGCCGGCACGTAACCCATGTTAACACAGCTGATGTGTGCATAAAGATATTCATCGTGACTATAAGGAACCAGATGATGACCCTCAGGCGCGGCGTCGCGATTCGGAGCAGGGAAATAGCAAACGACGTTTTGCTCCACGCGGAGCTGACCGTGTACAGAGAACTGATAATGAGGTTGCGTAAGCCGAGCTGGTCTACTATCTTCGGATTGATGTCCTTGTCGTGTTTCCCGAGACCAGCTGCTACGTTGATGCTCATGAGGATACATGAAACGATAAGGAGGATCTGGAAAGCAGGGGTGTAAGTTCAATGACTAGGTCACGACACCGCCTTAAGGCCTAATTGTGTTGAACTTACCCAAGACACTACCAAAAACCAATCATCGCACCAGAGCTGACTATGCCTCCCGCATTTACAGGCGACACGAAGGCCGAGGAAGAGAGTCGCGACGGCGACGAAAGCCCACACGGCGCCATTCGTTTGTGGTCCGTTATTTGGTGCAGCTGGATCTTCACGCCATGGCTCATCCATGGCTCCGATGACACAACTAAAGTGATGGACTACTTCCCTACTGGGGGGCTATATAAGATTGAAGAAGTTGGTCAATATTCAAAAAAAGGTTCTCCTCGAAGCAAATCCGTGGTGAATACAAGATTATTAACCCAGGTAGCTATTAGATGACACCGAGCATACAGACATCCCATATTTTCAGCGCTTGTTTCCATATCAAGTTGTTTCCGTGTATTAATTGATCTAGAGATAGGAGATCTCTAGAAAGCTTCCACAAAGAATCAAGATCACGGCCGTTATAACATAGCCGTTATCAACTGGGATACCAGACACGGCAAATTTGACCGCTGGGTATCCCCATGTCAGAATTGTGAAGGGAGAGAAAAACATACCTAGGTAGTTTGCGATATTTAAGCCACACAAGTCGACTCCCTAAGACAAACATCGCGGTTACGCGGAACTGCTAGCCAATGCCGAACTCCCACGAGGTGCGTCTTAGATAATTGTCAATTTTGATTATGAATAGGACCGAAGCGTCGGCGCAAACATGTTTATATCTTCATACATCTTCACGTTACCTCAGCTCGTTGTCCCGCCGCATGTATGGGGAAACACGGCCCAGTACCACGCGAAATTAAGGTCCTTCCTGATCGGAGGAGGCTTAACCTAGTTTTATCTCAATGGGCATATGTGTAACTCCCTGCATGCAACCTATTTTGTCAGTCTCGTCCCGATAGAGTGGTTGTTGGAATGGCGGTCACCGAGCATCGGTGCGGCTCGGCCGAAAAGGGGTCGTACATGACTTTACGCGTATAGATTAAAGGCTATGGATATAATTGATTGATTAATAAAAAGCATCATCCTATTGGTCTTTATCTTCAAAAAACTACACATCTGACTTTATTGGCGCTGTTCGTTTACAGAATGTCTTCAATTTCTAGCAAGTCAGACAAAGTACTGATCCAGGAAGTTCATCAAGCAGAGTTTGTGCATCCTTCTTAACCACCTAGTTCCTAATCAGCTCCAAATTTACATGATACTACCTAAGGCTCCATGAGGTTATCTAGCACTTAAGGAGCTACAGGGATCAGCTAAGGGGAGTCCACGTGGACCCCCTGACGTCAACACTTCAGCATCATTCCGTATGTCCTCGCGAGAACATATCGCGGCCACTAAGCCAAGATTAAAATGCGATAGAAAGCAGTTTCGTACGACTCAAACACACTAAAAGGGCCGAGAAAACAGTCCTAGCAACATTGCCTGAGCGTAAAGGATAGGCTGTGAATATTCTAATAGTGTGGGAGTATCTTAGTACTGCTTGAGCTCTAACAGCCCGGGAACCCCAGATGTCTCTCGCTCAGCACGTCACGGCAAACGAAGGCATCGACCGTGTGCCCCCGGAAGGAGAAGATGACGGGAAGGAAGAGATCCTATGGCGAACCATTAGTTACGATGTCTTCCCTCCCGGCGAGGGCGCCATTCCCATAATCTTCCATGAGACCATTTTGCCCAACACCGCGGCCTACAAAGTCTCGACCACCAAGAGGATAGGTGAGAAGCCAATTTCGTATACTCTACCTGGTTAAGCAAACATACATGTGGTACCCCAAAAAAGACAGTAGCTAAATGGCTCCTCAGCTCAAGTAGGATTCGCGATAGTCGCATGCTGGTTCGCCGCAGGCATCGTATACGGCTTCGCCTCGTTGAAACCAGTATTAATCGCGGAGGGCGTGTACAGCGACGCCTGTCCCCCAAGCCACGACGAAGAAACCACCAGCTCCAGCGGCGAGAAAGTCCCCTGCGCGGCGCAGGATCTGCGTCTGAACATCTTCTTCATCGCAGCCTCCATCACGACCAACACCTCGTGCCTGCTCGCCGGGTGGCTGCTGGACCGGTACGGGCGCCGCCTGTGCTACACAATCTCAGGCGTGTTCATGATCCTGGGGTGCCTGGTGATGGGCCTCGCCTTCCGGATCGCGGAGTTCGACGGGTACCTCTCCGCCAACGTGCTGCTGAGCCTCGGGGGCACCTTCGTGTTCGTGCCGAGCTTCCAGCTGGCGAACGCGTTTCCGCGGCACTCGGGCGTGGTGGTGGCGCTGATCACCGGCGCCTTCGACGGCTCCGCCGCCGTGTTCCTGCTGTACCGGCTGGCGTGGGAGACGTCGGGGCGCGCCTTCACGCCCGCGCGCTTCTTCTTCGCCTACAGCGCCGTGGGCGCGCTGCTGCTGGCGGGCGAGTGGGCGCTCATGCCCGCGCGCGCGTACCACTCCATCCCCGAGCTCGAGAGGAAGATCGAGAAGGCGCTGGACGCGACGCGCGACCTGCACGACTCCGACTCCGACCTCGCCAACCCGAACGAGCTGGAGCGCGTGCGCGGCGTCCGCTCCGAGCGCCGGCTCTCGCGGCTGGAGCAGCTGGAGGACCTGGTCGGCGACGAGGCCGAGCGCGTGGGCCGGGTCGAGGTCGAGGAGGAGCGGCAGGTTGTCAGCGGGATCTGGGGTGTGCTGCACGGCCAGCCCGCGCACTGGCAGATGCTGACGCCGTGGTTCGTCTTGCTGCTGCTCCTCACGGTGCTGCAGATGCTGCGGATGAACTACTTCATCGCGACCATCCGCGCGCAGTACAGGTATCTCCTGCAGTCGGAGCAGCTGGCCGAGGACATCAACCACTTCTTCGACGCCGCGTTGCCGGTTGGCGGCGTCCTCGCGACGCCGTTCATCGGACTGCTACTGAACAACCTTAGCGCAGCTACTACGTCCGCCGTGATCACGCTCTTTATCGTGCTGGTCGGTGTGCTCAACTGCATACCGCAGCTCTGGGCGGGCTACGGCACAGTCGTAGCCTTTGTGCTTTTCCGGCCCCTGTACTATTCCGCCGTCAGCGACTTCGCCACCAAGATCTTCGGGTTCGCGACCTTTGGCCTGATCTACGGCACCATTACGTGCTTCTCCGGCCTAGTCAACTTCGTCCAGTCCGGTCTCGACGCGCTGACCTCGGGCCCGCTGCAAGGCGACCCGACGCCCATTAATGCCGTCATGGCGGTGGGCGGGACGGTTCTCGCGTTGGCGCTGACTATCTACATCATCATTCAAGGCCAGTCATTCGGACCGAAGCAGCGGCGGAGAGAATCAGTGGAGAGGACTCAGGAGCGCCTGGGCTTGATTCAAGAGGAGAGTGAAGCCGAGGAGGGATATGGCACCATGGGCTAATTACTAGTATAAAAGTGGCTGGCATTGGTTTCTATTTATCTAATAACAAAATAAAAGACAATGTATTTAGCTATATATACACGTTATGTATTTGACGAAATAAAAATGCGAAAGCCCTTACGCAGACCCATATGAAAATAAAGAGGTAAAACTGTCAAGACGATATCCTGATCATACAGGAATATTTTCTCCAGGTAAGGTCTAATGGCTATATCTGATATGAATCAAGTCTCGCATCTAAGATATCTAATATCATAGCGTAATCAATAGTCGTCGATTGAAAAAGTCCATTAGAATACTCAAAATTGAAAACTATTCGAATATACCTTGACAATAGTCATATTGGATGCAATACCTGATTCTTATTAGCTGCGGCGACTGGACCTTGCTACCCGAAGAAGAGATTTCCGTCAGGTCAGGATCCCGTCTTGACAATGGGACATGAAACTTTTATTATTCTATGAATGTGATATATCTTATCCAGGAGATCTTAGCACACTATACATTCTAGCTAAGCCCGCGTTGTATTGCCTCTTCTTCCACCAGCGAACATGACTCGCACATACATATGAGTACGCATACAGAAATAAGTAGAGTCTCAAAGCCTCACGGGATATCTCTCCCTCAGCCTCGCGCCAAACTTGAAGATGATGATAGGGATAGGGATCATTGCTATGCCGACGAAGCCAAGCACCGAACTTCCCCAGCCGACACCAAGGTTATCGAATAGCGCCGGTCCGCAGATTGGGAGAAAAGCCGCGATGACGCTGCGAAGAACGGTGAAGGCAGCAATCCCGGACGCAGCGTACGACGGATAGGCATCGATAATGTAGGCCTGAGTGGGCATGAAGACGCCAATTACACCGAATCCAAGCGGGAACAAGCCTATGATCGGCACGATCCAGTGGGTTCGAGCTTGAGCTGCCCATCCGTACCAGAAGAAGGCCAGCGGGCAGAGGAAGGAATACCATATCATGATAGTAAGGCGGAATTCGGGCTGAAACATATCGCCGTTTGCTTTCGTCAATCGTACCACCGTCCTGTCCGACAACATAGAAAATGCCCAGAGGCCGACCATATAACCGAGGCCGATGGATATAAATACAAGTCCGGAGATGCCTGTGCCCCAGCCATAGCGTTCCTCGAACGTAGGGGGGATGGAGTTATACATCAAATAGACGGATCCGTAGATGAAAGAGACGTATAAGGATTGTATAAAGATCATAGGCGCAAATATAAGCATCTTTAATGGCCGCAACATACCAGCCGTGAGGATGGTCAGCTGGGACACCTTTCGTGATTTGTCAGCCTCGTAGCAAGTCGTAAGGTCAGTTCGACCAAGTTCTCTGCCCAGTTGTTTGGTCTTCCGCTGCATAAGGACCTTGTGGTTCGTCTCGGGGAGAAATATAGCCAAAACGATCGTGAGAATTGCAGACGGAATCAACACAATCCAGAATGACCAACGCCAACCAATTGACCCAGCTATAAAAGCCCCGATCAAGGGTCCTACTGTAGGGCCAACGAGTGGACCTAGAGCCCAGATCGAAAGAGCCACGCCGCGTCTATCGATGGGGAAGAGATCACCAATAATCGCACCTCCCAAAGTCATGCAACCGCTACCACCGATACCAGCTGCGAACCGAAAAGCGACGAGGAAACCGAGACTTGGGGATAAAGCACATCCAATATGCCATACGCAGAAGAAGATATTGGAGAAGGTGAGCACGCCAGCACGGCCAAAGATTTCGGAAAGGGGTGCCAAAAACAAGGGTCCTGTAGCATACCCCAGTAGATAAATACTGACTGGGAACGGTCCAATCGGAGGGTTGGTGTTGTGGAAATCCTGGTTGATGTATGAAATAGCTGGCGCTAGGACAGACGACGAAAAGGGGGACATAAAGGTGATGGCGGCAAGAGCCCATACTATCACCCACTTCCGAGTCGCAGAGAAGTTCAAGGGCATCTTTGGGTCATCCTGGCTGTCCCATCCAACGATAGAGTTGTCCAGGTCAGAAAGTGGCAGGGTTGTGGGTGCAATTCCGTCCGCCTTGTGAGTAGATTGGCTCTCGTTGGCATCCATAGCCTCTCTTGCCAGGGCACTGGTAGAGCGAACCTGTCGCATTTGCTCTCGATCCAATACAAGTTTTCCAGTAGAGTAGACTGACTGTATCTGGTCTCGGTCTAGAACGAAAGAAAAACGGACGACGTCTAATGAGGGACGCACCGAATTCTTCGGCGGGCTTGTATCAGGTGGTGTAACTGCTTTTTCTTCGTCGATTCTAGAAGTGCGGCTACTGCTGCCTGTTCCGTTTCCAAGCTTTTGTAGACTGCCTTGTCCTTCATCTTGCTTCGAAGTATGGCTGCTATCGTCTGCATCGCTTCCAGATTTAGGTGAAGGGTCTTGTCTCTCAGCTTGTTTTGAGGTTTCTTCCGTTGGATTCGAAGCATGGTTCCCGTCCTCTGGGCCATTCTCTGGCTTCTGTGCATCAGGCTTATTCTCCTTGCCTAAGTTTGGAGGAGAATCACCTTTCCCCCTAATACTGCTTTCGGTATCCCTCGCCATAATAGCAGAAGTTGACCTGGTATTAGTGGCAGGTCGTAGGATAGGTAAGGAGACAAACCAATTCAACCAAAACATTATTGTCAGAAAGTAAACGCATAATTACTCAAGGATTTGGTTCAGGGCCTAATAGGGACATAGGATGGAGATAAGAAAGCACGGATTCAGGCTATGGGATCAACTTGAGACAAAACTAGGTTATTCTCTATAAGTCTGTAGTTTAGGCCAAAAGCTTCTCGGAACCCCAAAGTTCGTAAGGGGTCGGGACGGGATTCCAAATGATATCCATCCCCGATCTCATGTCGCCGATTATTGCAGCAGCTGTGAGATTGGGTAAGTCAAACACACTGTTAGGACACCTACAATATCCAAGGAGACTGTCCCATCCGCGTGGGAGTTGCTCAGCTGCATTGAGTAAATACTTCAACTTTTCGAGTTGGGAATACTCAAGGAATACTAATGCAATGCTCGGAAGTTCCCAACATAGGATTAGAGTTCCTGAGGTCCGAAGTGTGGTACATCACCTTGAGATGTTGAGCCATAAGCCTATCGCCACTACACACCACCAGAGATGCGAGAAAATGATTTGAGTCGGTGCTGGATACAGCTTCTGCAGTCAATTTCACATTACCGGATGGGTACGAGAAAAAAGTCGAAGTGAGATGAGGCAATTGCGTAGGGACTTCAATTGTGTGGTGTTGCGCAAGTTAAAGCAAGAGAAAGGGGATTGGCTTAAGAAAAGATACGAACAAACAAATCTGAATCCGCGGCAATGTTCTCGAGTGTGAATTCAAAAACGGGAAGGACCCAAGTAATTCCCATGAGGTTTCACTAATTCAACTTTACCAAACGGTCGGTTAGCTGGCAGGCTGGTTAGAATTTGAGCAGCAAACCGTAAAATTTTATAATTACATAATAGTATCAAAGAGTGTCTGTGCATTTAGGTACTTAGGTACTTGGGTTGGAGTCTGCCCAGGCAGCGGCCAGGTGCACCCGAAACCCATAATTGAAGCTTTCTTCGCCAGTCTCATAACATGTGATTAGATGTAATTGGGTCCAACCGATCGATCAAACCCTGCACATTTCTCCACTCCACTTCCAGGTCCCATTACGAAGCTGCAACGTACAAATGTACTTCGTACCTATCCTTGGGCCAATGTGGCTTCAATTGTTTCAATTCCATCTTCAACTTTATGTTATTTACTTTCTTCTTCGCGTCCACATTCGATTTGATATGGTACTCTACCTTTTTCATTGGCCATCACCCAAGAATTGAGGCCACGAAACATATCTCATCATTGGCGACTCTAATGTGATGACCTTAGGACGGACAACGGGCTTCTCTGCCGATTCTTTTTCACTCCGCGATTAAAGAATGCCTTAGTCGCAAAGATGCCGACCACCGTGCCATCCACCCAACTCTCGCGCACCGAGACCTTATACCTCAGTGGTCTCGCTTTAGTCTCTATCGCCATCTTCGTACGAACCTTCGATGGAGAGGGTGAACCCCTCGTCGCATCTCTCGCCCTTAGTGTCTTCGGATTCACCGTTACTTATGCCTTGATACCACGACTCGGTAATATTTTCATGAAAGCCGGATTGAAGGGTCGCGATCTGTCCAAGGTTAACAGCCACGACATACCGGAGTGTATGGGAGCCATATGTGCCGTGGTCTATCTATTACTCATCATCATCTTCATCCCTTTTCCGTTCTACAAAGATATCGTGGTCGCCACTAGTGGTGGTGGAAACCGTGATGTGGTAATGAACGTCGAGTTCGTCCAGCAGGGGAGGCTGCTTCACAAGTTTCCCCATAGCAAGGTATGACACCCCTCGATAGCTCTGGTTTGAGACAATCAAACTAATCACTCTCATCCTGTCCCAGCTGGCCTCCTACCTCTCCGCCATTATCGCCCTGCAATCGATTACACTCCTCGGCATTGGCGATGACCTGTTCGATATCCGCTGGCGACACAAGTTCTTCATCCCGGCCTTCGCCTCGATCCCGCTTCTGGTCATCTACTTCATCGACTTCGGAGTTACCTCGATTGTGCTCCCGACATTTCTCCAACCTTACGTCGGTCGCGAGCTATTCGATCTTGGCAGCCTCTACTATCTATACATGTCGGCGTTTTCTATCTTCAGTCCCAACAGCATCAACATCCTTGCCGGAATCAATGGAATTGAAGTCAGCCAGAGCATTGTCATCGCCCTGCTCCTCGTCTTTAACGACGCCCTCTACCTACTCACGCCGTATCCCCACCCGGCCACCGACTCACACTTGTTCTCACTCTACTTCCTCTTGCCCTTCTTGGGCGTCAGCTTCGCGCTGCTGATTCACAACTGGTATCCTGCCCGTGTCTTCTGTGGAGACACCTATTGTTACTTCGCCGGCATGGTGTTCGTGGTGGTTAGTATCCTAGGCCATTTTTCGAAGACCCTGATCCTGCTCTTGGTACCTCAGATCTTCAATTTCGTCTACAGCACGCCTCAGCTGTTCGGGCTGATTCCGTGCCCACGTCACCGCCTGCCACACTTCAACGCGCGAACCGGACTTCTCGAGCCTAGCGTGACCAAGTGGGAGAAGGACAAGCAACCCCGCCCTATCATCGAACAGGCCTTGCGACTATTGGCGCAAATCAAGCTCTTAAACCTCAAGGAAGACGAAGAGGGCCGAATCGAGGAGACGAGCAACTTCACGGTCCTCAATCTCTGGTTAGTCTGGCGAGGACCGATGCGTGAGGACAAGCTAGCCATCGAGATCACGGCCATGCAAGCACTACTCGGCTTATTCGGCCTCTTCGTCCGACACCGACTAGCCCTCCTCATCTTCAGGGAGGACAACCTCAATATCACAAGTGCGGTCTAAGCTCCGAGAGCTAGACAGGAATGGATTTCTAACGATACCCAATGATGCGTATGCGAAATATAGAACGATAGCCGAAAGGCGATACCCCTAGCTAAATCATGTACATACATGAAAACGATGCAATGAAATGCGAGCAAATCGCCGATTTACAATACATATCCCCATACTCCTGTGAATGACAAATCAAAATCTTGTGTTGTTCCACGGACGATAGTACAGTATAAATATCTCAAGCATGTAAGGGGCACAGTACAAGTCGATGCCCGGAGTTCGGCTACACTTGCATGTGAGGGTGTATGTAGATAAATTGCGTGTAATCCGATCTAGCTCCAGTCAAGTGACATATGACTTGTCAGGTTTCAATCCTTCCAACTCGAGACATAACCAACCTGCCAACCCAGCTGCCGGCTGGACTATTTACCTTAGGTACCTATTCATCACTTCCAAAGCAGTAATCTCTAGAACCCAATACCTCGAGCTGGTTCGGCCGGAACAGCATCGAGCAACTATAATACATATGCCAGCCCCCTGGCATCTACCCACCCGACATCAACGAAGCCCGATGCCATGTGATCACTACACGTGTATTTAACTTTAACTTCCCTAGGTGGCTTTACCTAACCACACAACGTTATCAACGTCCATAACGGCCGAACCCCCGAAAACTGGACCAGCGGCGGCGGCAATCTAGAAGATTTACCCAAACCGAAACGCCGCTGGAGGGGAAAATCTAACTCGACCACACGCCACGCCTAGCACATCTCAAGCGAACGACCTCGTATATCACCCTACCTTCAAGACCGCCAAATCGATTTTTACGGGAGGGAAATATTCCTAGCCTCCTCCTTTCTTTCACACGTACTTCCATATCATTAGTCAGCACATCGGTTTCCCAACGCCAGCCTATGAAACCTCGGAAAGGCAATCCAGATCCAAATCATACGACCGTCGCTCCATTCCGCATTTGAGCCAGGAAGATCTGACTCAGACAAATCATCACATCAGTCCCTCGAAAAAAAAAGCGAGACGCTCGAAGTCGGCAGAAAACGCAGGAGTCGGAACACATAGGACACGGCACCCAACCAAAGAGGCAAAAACAAAAGCGGTCTTGTTAACAAATCTTACTCGGTTGGTATTGATCATCCCGTAGCAAACGGGGCTTCCGCAGAGCAGAGCTGCGGCCCTCATATAGTCATGCAGTTGTAGGCATCGTCAACCCCCCCACCCCTTCCTCCTCCTCCCCCCCTTTTTGCATGACGCGACCAAGCTCTCTCGGCACCTAGTACTAGTACATATGCGGTATACGAATCACTACAACCCTTTTAGACTCCGCATCCCCTTCAGTCTTTGCGACTGATCCGTCCCTTAGATATCGCGTTGCCCGTCAACAGCGAACCTCTAGCGGTAGGAATAGTCCGGTCGTCAACATCCAATCCAGTCCGAGTCAAGTCAAAGTCAATGCCAAGCCACGAAGAGCCCTGACGCCCGGCCACGTGAGTAAGAAAAGAAAAAAGGTTCGATATGAATCTGTCGATTGCGAAATAACCTCATATCAATAACCCATTATGGATCACCCCGTACCCCCATTTAATAATGCCTTCCGCAACGCCTGACGCAGAAAACGATGCTGCCCATCCGACATGCCAACCACTTCCAAATCCCAATAACCCCATGCGAAGACCCCTGACCGAGGTAGCTGAGAAGAGATACACCTGACTGTAGAGGCGCTGGGGATGCTATCAAGCGAGAGTGACTAAGCTAGACAACGGATGATCCCACTATATATCACAAGAATTTCTGGCACATCGTTCGTACTTCATTGATTTAATCCGCGCTCCTGTCAGCAACTGGAGGTTCGAGCATTGCTGTATCCGTAGAGGTAGGTGACTTGGCCTCCTCCGCGACCGTAGTCGGTGGTTTCAACGAATGTCCCACGGGCTTCGCTGCAGCTGCCTTGTTCATCCTGCTTTTCGTATAATCGCTCAAGCTTAATTTCTTCTTAATAGGACTAGGTTGAACAGTGATCCCGTTTGCCGACGCCGTTGCGAAGGGGCTAGGTAAATTACTAGCAGATAACGGTGATTGGGTTAGAGTCCCGGTTGCGGACATTGGGGTTGTCGTATTAGAGAGCGCGGAACTGTTGAACGCAGGAACAGGAGGCATCTGGACCCGTAGTTCAGGCGATCTGGTCTTGATTGGCACAGTCGTTGGAACCCCAATAAGGGGGACTTTGCTATCTGTAGGTGATACGGAGGGGATGTCGGTCATCGGCGTGTCGGTAGATGAATCTACTTGCGGCGGTGTTGGCTTGTCCTTCTTTGCCGCTTCGGGGATTGCTGCCCCCATACTGTGTTCCTTTGTCGGAGAATCTAGATCCATTTTGACCATAGCAGCCGCCACCGCAGCGGGTGATGCGGCGTGGACCGTCCTTCGATCATCGCCCGCTCGCAAGCGATGCCGCGCTTCCAGCAGGCGCTTCGAAAGGGACACAACCCGTCTTTTTGGTTTTGATACCTGCTTGACACTGCTAAACCATTCGCCATCGACAGGATCCGTTTGGACGGAAACGTCGCAGTAGACCGGACGAGGTCCTCTCGAAGAGTGCCGGGAATGAACTTGAGTAGAACCGTTCCGTGAATCATGGTGTTTAAAAGGGTTGGCCGTGCTTGGCGATGTTGCGCTGGATGGTGAACCTGACATACTTCGCGATGTACCTGCATCAACGTAACGGCGCTCCGGGGCACCATGAGGAACTCCAGTTGAGTGGCTAGACGATCCCCTCGGCTTGGACTTCACGGTTGAACTAGAACTGACAGCGCCATCTGAAATTCGCTTCTTCTTTCGTGGGGGTTGTTGCTGTTCCATGCGACGGAATGAATCTTCAACCATTTGAACTTTCCGCTTGTCTCTATCGGTAAGTTCTGTTAATACACCCAACGTATCAAAAGAACCTTGTCGTGGTGCAGGAGTCATATCTCGACTGGGAGGTTTACTACGTGACGAACCAGAATCGTTGTCTGGCCCATCATCGCCGTGGCCTTCACTAGGGGCACGGCTGTTTGTTGCATGACCAGTACTTGTCGGAGAGATGGCAGTCGTCTTGACCTTCCGAGGCTTCTTTTTCTGGACCTTAGCTTCCCTCGACTGCTGTTGCGGTTTCAATATATAGTTCCGGTGAAAACGAGTAAACGCGCAGCCCTCCCCTAAATCGCAAGCACACCCACCGTATTCGGTAAGAATGGCATGAACCCACGAGGCAATGCTTTGATACGTTTCCATCTCCTTCTCGTTGTATTGTGGTTGTGTGCTTGCTTCCTCATCCCCGAGACCAAGCAACTGTCCCCATCTTCGTGCCACATCCTTCTGAAGATTGAAGTCCCAGGGAATGGTAATTTGTTCCGATGGTACTATTCGTCGATCGCTAACAAGCCAAAAGTGATACTCAGAGCTATCGGATAAATAAGTGTCTAACACAGCATTTGGCTTGCAACTTCGCCGCACATAACGAGCAAGAGAGCCTTCCTTTCGTGTGTCGATATAAAGAGGGAGCATTGGATGGAAGAAGACGAATGGGAGTGGGGATATTAATTCCTGCCAGCGGTTTGCTGGATCTTCGCAATAGTCTTTTTGTATTCCGATCTGGCCGTTGAGTTCCACTAAAGGCACGTCCTTCTCGATTGTTTCCGAAGTTGTTAGGTGCTGCGAATGAACAAAATCATCCGGCCCAATGGCAACTTTCTTGGACTCCACCCGTGGTGAAGCCTTGATCGTGTCGATATTGGACGGCAAGGATTGGAAAACATCGTCAAAGGCGCATCCTGTCTCTGCTCTTAACTTATCACGATCCCGTAGCCATAGAGATAAAACGTTCGAGATAGAAAGACTAGCGAATGAATTTGTTTGAACAATGGATATGTCGCGGTCATCTTTGTATAGATTCAAGAAAGCATTCGAGTACTGCATCTCAAGCTCATGAGGGACATCTGGGGGCGTAGTAGCAGGGCTGGGGGGATGGCCATGGGGATTCCCAGCTTTTTGGCCATATGGAGGGCTGCGTTTCGGGTTCTGGGAGCTGATGGATTGGTTGGGTCGGTGGGTGCTTTTAGACTTTTTGTGTTGGTGAGTGGAGGTGTGCTCATGTGGGTGTTTTGAGTTGGCATCGGAGCTGGTGTGGCCATTCGGTACTAGATCTGTTGGCTTGGCTTTCTTTTTGGTATTCTTTGGAGAAAGCCGTTTGACTTTCCTCTCAGACGTTTCTGTAGTGCTGGGTTTACTCCTTCGTAATTTCTGTCGCTCAAAGGCGCCCTGGCGATCAAGCGGCCTATATTTGCAGTCAACGCAGGAGTGTGCGAAGTCCTCTCGTACGGCCTCGTCCATACTAAGGGGGTAATAACATTCGATGTGTTGCCAGGTATCGCATGTTTCGCAATAGATCGTGTTCCCATCGTCTTCAGCGAATTCACAAATACACTTGATCGTATAAGGCTCTTCCTCGATCGGTGCCTGGATCTTGTGGGTGCCATGACTCGGCAAGGCAGGCGTGGATTTGGGACTGAAGACGGACGTCTGACTCAGAGTCACTGATTGCGTCGGCGAGGATGAAATACTGTCAGTCATACTCTAACATGCACCCCACGAGGTGATTGTCGGTGAGGTATACGTGAGGAGATGGCGATTTATCGTAGAAGCCCGGATGTCATGACGACAAATCCAAGTTCGACGTGACTGTAACCGATTCCAAGGGACTCGAATGTCGGAGGGCGGTCTCGTGGAAGGGGCATATGTCGATAGCGAAAGGATAGTAAGTGAGGATCGTAGCGCGTTGAGGAATGATTGTTGTCAATGAGAAATAGTCTCGACACGTCCAGACTCGAGATAGAGGCGCAGAACACGCACACAAAGGACGACACGGGAGACAAAAGAAATTTCGAAGTTTGATTGTAAAGCAGACGAAAAGGCACGGGTCGTATGATATGATGATGTAGATCAAGTGAATAAACAATCCACAACAGAACGTGTTAGAATGAACAGTTGAATGAAATGTTGAAGGCGATGCGTGTTCGCGAAAAGGGCGTGGCGACGGGAAATGACCGATTTGACCTTTTTCGTATTTTTTCTTTGCCCGGAAAAGAAATGCGCCTCGAAGTAGGATGGAATTGGGGAAAATCGGATATGAATGACGAATTCGAAATTAAGTTGAGTTCAGGAGGATCTCGAAATATTCGACGTTTGGGACCCAAGGAAAATGTAATTCGTGTTTGATTTTGTCGCGGGACAACATGAACGAGGATGGGGGATGAGAGAGAATTGGAGGAGTAGTGGTGAGAAGGGAGAGGGTAGAAGCAGCAAAGAGAGTTTGGCGGGTGGGAAAGAGCCCTGGAAGTGAATGCGCGCCAAAGAAAGAGATTACCTTACCTACTAGGTACCTCCTACCTACCAGACCAGTTCTTTCCTACCCTCTCTGCTGGGTGCTAGTTGCTAGGTGCTAGGAAGTGCTGGGCTGGCCCTGCAAGAGCGGAGAGGGAGCGCGAGCGTTGCAGGGCACCTGCAGCTTCTCATTGACAATTTTGAGTAGTGGTGCGTGCGTCAGAGCCAATTGGCGTGGTTCTTGAAGTGGTGGCCGTAGGAGCGATGGGAGCAATGAGAGCGAAAGCGGGAAAAATACCTACATGTAAAAAGATACATGTGAAGACAGCGAGGGATAGCACGAGTGGGATGTATCGTACATACTAATGTACATGTACTTAGTACGAAGAAAGGTGGATTGCTGTGGTGCAGCAGCAGTGCCCCATCTCTCTCGTGTGGCTGCTTCCACTGTACCTAGGTAGGTCGCTGGTGCGTTTTGTTCTGTTCTTTTCCGGGTATGCGGGGCTAACCTAGAAAGATTTTTGGTGCTGGGAACGCTGGGAACCACCCAAAAAAATAAGAACCCCGTCAAGGAAAAAAAAACTCACTTGAGCCGTCCATCACACTGGTGAATAGTGCAGCACTTGCAACGAATAAAAAGTGGAGAATATTCTCAAAAGAGGAAAAGGAGAGAGGAGCGGAAGCGGAAATGAAATGAAAGAGTCGAGACACAACCAACTTGTTCTGCCTGTTGTACATTGATTAGCAGATGTACCAAGAAGAAGAAGAAGAAATGGCCATAATTGATAAGGGTTAGAACATGGGCCATTCTGGATGACGAAACAATATTCCTGCACTGAGCTATAAAAAAGCATGAGGAGTGAGAGATCCAAAGTGTGAGAATGGGAAAGTGCGCACAAGAGGAGCAAGAAACGCTGAGGAGAAAGAAAGGGAAGCCACTCACATAGTGTAAAATGCATTGCATGTCCTGTGCATTGGGCAATCCTCGAGACAGACACTAAGACATAAAAGGGATAGACTATTGCGCATAAAATCGACCAATGAAACTGTTCACTTATGCCTGTACGTCCTGCAACCACTGTTATCAAGCACGGCTCTATGGCAGGAAAGCGATTTTGTCTTCGATCACCATGGCTGAGAAAAATATAGCGTGGTAAATAGGAGAGAAGGGATTATCATTTTTCGTTGTGATAAGACCAAGTCGGACTGTGACGTTAAAGGGGTAACTCTCAAAGGTCATGATTAAAAAGGGCAACCTGGTTCTTGCCTTTCTAAGGCTATGGTCAAAATGATAGATTTCAAATAAATAAAATTATGTTCGTTGTGATCTAGAATCAGTGTGATGATGAGAGAATAGAGGGGGTAAGGAACGAAGATGAATCTAAGCTTCGTAGGTGATAGGTTCGCTGAGAAGGAAAGGGGAAAGGGCACAGATGGAATTCAACGGCCACATTAACTGTGGAGGATAATGTCTTCGCAGGTACAAGCTTTGCAATATGAGGGGAAAGAATTTATGTTATGACGAAAGAGTCAGCGGAGGTAGCTTTGTCTAAGAAAGTCTAGTCTAAATTATCCTTGACACAGTGTGTGGCAGAATTATTGATGGCTACAATTTGACTGGTCAGACGGGGTATCGGAAACTTGATATTGTTTAAAAAGCGGGTGTTTGGAGTCATAAGGACTTTCCCATAACTGTAAAGTAAGAAACGGGATGCAAAATAATAGAAATACGGTAAAAGTCAAAAGTCGTATATCCTAACTCGACTGCACGGGTGGGTTCGAAAACACCTAAAAGACTTAACCAAATAGTTCATAAGTATACGTATTAGTTAAAAGAGTGTAACTTCAAAAAGAAAACCTAACTTGCTGTAGACTGGAAAACATATCGTTAACGTGCTTGTGGGTGATGATTCTTACAGAGCCATAGAGCTTCCACTACCCAGACTAAGATGTGGTCCTTTGAGATGACGAAACCCCATGAATTGAAGCTTCTCGCTGCAAGAGTGGGAAGATTCCGGTTTGTGGGTGGTTTGCTATAAGAGGGGATGAGAGGGAATGCCCTGACATGCAAACTTGAGAGAATTCAATATTCCGTTTGGTTGCGTTGTTCCGGACTTGCGGCATTCTTCCTGCAAGATGATCGTGTGATTTATATTGAAAACTCTATGATTCGTAGACAGGTTTGGCAGAGCCTCGTTTCGTCGCAGAACAGCTTTGGAATGCTTTTTGACCGCCTCTCCAGCTTGTTGTGTTATTCACCCATCTGCATGTGAGAGACAACCTGTTTGGCTATGTGCCCATCAATACGGCAGAGTGCTTAAAACGTTTCGACCAAGATCCGACGCTTGGGTGACAAGGTCTTGGTTGGTTATCCTGACGACCCAAAATGCATGGCATCGTGGCTATGCTCACAGTCTGATCTCATATGTCCAATCACCAGCTCATGTGAAGTAGGGGAGGCCTTGTAATCGCACCAATTGTCTTCAGCCCGTCGGGTCCATGCTTGTTCAAACTAGTGTAGGCAAAAGTCAAAATATTAATGGAAACCTGGAATACTTTTGCGAATGATCCTAATATTTCAATGTTGACATTGCTTTCTTGCCCTCTTATCTCCTTGCCTCATCATCGCCTTCTCGCATTATTTAACGCGTGGAATTATGTTCTCTCATCTTGATAAATTCTACACACGTAAACAATAAGTCGAAGGGACCCCAATAACGAGCAAAAGACTAACAATACCTACAACTACACGTGTTAGCTAGTTGTGCCACCTTTGGATGGATATGGCCCAGCTGTTGCTATGTACATAGGTACTATTATGTATGTGCCGTCTTGATTCACATGTACTGCTAATGCTAGTGCGACTTCGAGATTCCGAGCGCAGGGAACAGAAAAGGAATATCATAAGCACCTGGGCACTCTCAGCTTGGTAAACCCCTGAAGTTAGTAGCGAACGATATATTGATGTAACTGTTGCGTACTTACCTAGGTAGGTATGCTATTAATGGTCGATCCGACACAGTTGCTTATTACGCACGTCCGGATGATTACAGAAACATGTGCAAACAGACAAGCATTTGAAAACCGGCTCACAGTTATCAATACCAGACAATTTATTCATAATGGAAAGGTGATATGTGTGATATAGTCTGACGAGACATGGAACATAGCAGCAGCTAATTTTAGTTTTAACATAAGTAGTCTTTCTCGTAAATCTTTCGTGGTCAGTTGAAGCCTTCTTCACGGCGGTGTCCATGATAAAACCCCGATCTTGAAGGAATCACGATCCCGAAAAGAAAGAAAGAAAGAAAGACGATGAGAAAGAGTCAACTTTGCTTTGCGATATCCGATACAACGAAAGTTCTCCTCGTGCTAAAGCAAGGACACGACGAATAACGAAACCAAAGGAAGGAAGGAAAGAAGAAGGGAAAGTAGCCTTTTAATGCTGTGAGGGGGAGGGGTTTAGTAGTTCTATTTGCATCTCGGATCTATTCTGTGGAGACGATCGTTTTCTAATCTCTTTATGGTAAGGCGTCGTCACTTCATTTCACTATTTCCATAGGCAGGCGCAAATATGCAATATTTCCCATCCTCTTTGAATGTATCTTACGAATACGGCTTGCACACTTTTATGGACTGTTTAAACAAATGCTTAACATTATTCTTATGCCTTTTTTATGACTAAATATAATTATCCGAGCTTCATCAGCCACTTTTGTTGATTCGGCCTTCTTAACTTTGAAAGTATTCTATACTTTTACCTTTAAGTACAGAACCGTACGTCTAACAAAAATGCGCGTGTGTACTTAAATCTACCTTCTATGTAATTAAACATCACGAAGTAGCATATAAAGCAATTTATATTCAAGACGCTTAATTTTCTCCTACCGTCGCAAACAAAAGGAAAAGAAAACAACAAAAAACCAACGTATCACCAGTTGCAAACTATTATCTACACGGTCACACTTTGAGAAAACACCCATCGATAAACCTTGAGTTCTTCCTTATCATTCATGAATGTCATTGTAGAGACATATTTAAAGGGTATGGTTCTTATCATTACTTTACACATTAACAGACTGGATTCGGCATCATGCCAGCAAGTCTTGGAAGCCCGAAAGAAGTGATGAAACTTGATACTGAGGTATCTCAGCTCGAGCATGATATGGTTGGGTTGACACTGATCTCAGTAAATCGATTCGACCAGTATGGTCATAATGATCAGAATGAATTGGTTTCAACCAAAGGGGAGGTCTCGATGTCGATGATGTTTCTTGGGCAGTCTCGATCGTAGGTCATTGGGCTTTCTGGGCCACGGTTTTGTACCAGGATGTGCCCCCAAGTTCTCAGCCTTGATAATGTCCGCAGCCTATTTCCCCATCGTCGTCAGTACTCTCATATTCAAGGACCGCGTAGGGGTTCCTAGTGGGTGTCACGGGAAATACCTTCTCAGCAATAGCGTATAGCGCAGCCTGTATATGAGCAGCAGGAACCAATGGAATAACCCCCGCATCCACGACTCTCAAGTTCCTCGTACCATACACCCTGAGCGACGGGTCTACCACCCCGCCTAGGTGTCGTGGTAGCATAGACGTAGTACCACTTGAGTGGAATCCGGACGTAATCATCGTCCGCATCACTTCGTTTAGCTCTGTCAGGTTCGCGGCGTCCTCGATACCGAACCCAGGCGGTGGTACCGGTCTCAACGCTGCCATTCGTGGTGTCTGAATAAGGCGGTCGTTGAACTTGAGCCCGAGAAGTAGCATCTTACAATCGATGGGGTGTGAGCAAAACCTGGGGTCGATGATAGGCGATGAATTTTCAAAGAATGAAGATGATTTCGCTACGACTGTACCTCGAGATAACGGCTGCATGGTGCTTACTGCTAGTTGACCCCAGGATGTCGACATGACCTCGTACGCTGGCGTGTCGGTTCGCGCAAGCAGGGATATCAACTCAGTTTTCTGTGCGACGTACCCTGCGCGAAGAGTCTTGTCGTACGCAGGCGGCAGGTTGATGGTCGCGTTGACAGCCTCGTCCAATATATCCTGGACGTGATCTGTCACCCAATCAAGAGCAGGCAAAGCAATAGCATTCACCATCGGTGCTGTCCATGGTCCTATCACCTATAAGTATATATACATCGGATGTCACTAACGATAGGACAAACCTGTGCGACTCGCGAAATATTCTTGTCGAACGGCATCTCGCGTACTTCCCACAATATCCCATGCGGAAAATACGTCTGGGGCTGTGTCTAACTCATTATTAACAAACGTCTGAAGATGTAGAGGCCATCGATGCTCACATTCATAAACTGGCTGAAGGGTAGGGTGATCCTGGAGATTACTGCCTACTCCTGGTAGGTTGACCGCGACATCTACCCCCAAACTTCTCAGAAGCTTGGGCGGCCCAATGCCAGAGATTTGCAGCAAAACGGGCGAAAAAATAGCGCCAGCCGCGAGGATTACCTCCCTCCCACACTTGACCTTGATACTGTTGGCCGTTGAGTTGGCAGCGAACTACAAAGTACAAGGAGTTAGTAAATATGTACCCCGAAATACTGACAGTTACTGTAGTAGCGATATGAAGGTTTACCTCGATACCCGTTATGTCCAAGCTAGGAGCACCATGGATATAAGTGGAATTCAGAAACGTTGCGCTGTTATCGTTGTGGAGGATGCGAGTAACGGTATAATTGGTGAGGAAGTGCAAATTTAGGCGTTCCAAGACGGGGTCAAAGTACGCTGTGCGCGCATCAGAACGAGACTGGTTATTTGCCATCATACTGCTTGGAATGACAGTAGCACCTGTGGCGTTGCCGCTGTTGGGATCTTCGTTAATAGGTATCCCGAGATCTTGGATGCCTTTGAGGAAGTTGACTTCATTTTCGATCAGTTAGCATGCTATCCAGTTCACAGGCAAAGACGACACGCACAGTATTGGTTATAGTAGTAGTTCGGATAGCCAACTTCGACCGGTCCTTTGTCACCATGTTTTCCAGTAACCGGGTGAATCGGGATAGGGAAATCTCGCGTCGATCCATTATTGCTCGGCATGGAATACTTCTCGGACTATAAAAAGCATACATCAGTCTATTTGTCTTGAAAAGGGGGTAGGGTATGTGGGGTGAGAAACGACCTGGATTCACCTTTTTGAAATATATTAGGAGATTTGACCATCCCCAGCCGGGATTTCCAAGACGCTCCCAGGCATCGAAGTTGGCTGCCGAGCCTCTCGTCCAGACAAGGCCGTTGATGATAGTACTACCTCCGACAGCCTTACCTTGACTCATGACTCGAGCTTTACCGTCAAGGAATTCTTGCGCAGCTACATCTAACTTTATCTCATATCGGCGAGGGTCCTCAAGGCCGACGTTTCCCGGCACGGAAACATCCTCAGCCCGATCATCCCTGAGGAGAACGTATCGTTAGTGAAGGAAAAGGGGGAGGGGCTCACGAGGGATAATCCACCCCTCGCGGTTGATGGGGTGGCAGTCCAATACTCACACATCTCCAGCCTCGATTAGCAGCACAGAAACTACAATCACATGTTAGTATTGTGATTTTCGCATCTATGGTGGATCCAGGTAGCTGAGAGAACTCACCTGACGGATCTTCCGATAGGCGATTAGCAACAACGAGGCCACCTATCCCGGCGCCCACGACGATATAGTCGTACCTATCTTTAAGCGACAAGGTGCCATTGGAGTTCGGGAAGATTTGAACCCCAGAGGCGAGCGAAAGCAGAAAGCTAGCCGCAAGCGCGGCAGCGCTAGTTATACCGAATCTCATCGCGACACGATTAAGAGCAATTGCATTATCAAGGGAGCAGGCGAGTATGCAGGTGATATTCAAAGGACAATGATGTTTTGTTATGGCAATAGTATGAAGTTGATGTGAGTTGCGCGGGAGATCCACAGACTTTGTTGTCGGTTTAGTAAACAAATAACTCGGTCTGCAGGAAAACACTGTGTTTGCCTAGCAACTGGTTCAAGCTATCGATTCAATTTCTATCCTTGGAAGTCCCTTGCCCGGACCAGCTTTTACATGAACGGCATGATAAGTACATGGGAGCAAACGGATGGCCCCTTGAGGGCGTTGGAGGTTGCTACTACAACTCACAAACATTGAGCACATCGCGACCCCTGAAAGCTCACCCATTGAAATTTCAAGTACACACCTGTTACCTAAATAATAAAGAGAGTTCTAATTGGCATACTATCTTGCGTATTATCTAACCCCGATACTATGTGTAAAGTAATTATTAGCGTAATACACTTTGCCATAACTTCGTTCTCCTCTTTTTCTCGTATACGAATGCAAGGTTAGAATGCCCTTGATTGGTTTTTACTCCCTTCTATGAAACTCGTCGGTACTCTACCTTCATAGGCATCTTGTATTTCTAGTGAACACTTCCACTTGAAGGTTGGTGTTGCTAACTGTATATATATCGTTATTAACTTCGATTTAATAGTCATATAACTATAGCTACCCTTCGCTTTGAAATATGAGCCGGCGTGGTTTCATTCAAATATTGATACCTTAATAATATCTTATGCTTGATAATATGTTATAAGGTAGATAGATAATGTGAAATGTTATCGAGAATGAATCTTTCTTTGGAGTTGAAGTGATATTTAGCCTTGAGGACATATCGTGTAATAGAAAACTTGCATGCTAGCCTAGGTAGGCAAATGGCAAACATCCCTTACCTCATTGAGATATAAGATCATATTTTTGATGCGATGAGGAATAGCCCCGGATTTAAGCTTGTTGATGATCACATATATCAACTTGAAAGAGTAGATTTATTCACTCCACCATACATGATTTAGCACAAGAGACGTTTGGTTGTTTGGTTTGCAAAATTGAGAGGCGAGAGCCGTAATAGGCCATCAGCGCTTAGAGCTCTCATCCCGCGTCCCAATGGCGCTGTTATTTTGTGATGTTCGCGAAGCGCCTTTGTAAGGCAAATAGGTGATGGGTGTTTTTGGTGTAATACCTATCGACCGCGTCGGAATTCCATCTGCCGAGCGCTTGTTTTTGGTCTTTGGAGAGCCCGCAAGTGTCGGCATGTTGCGCTGCGCCGCGGCGGAAGCTATGGCCTGTAAGGCCTAAGGGGTGCTCGCCGATATTGAGCAAACAACGGCGGAGAGCTCCCAGTACATATTCGCGGTCGAAGGCTCCCCGCTCCAGTCTGAAGAGTGGTTCACGAGCCGGAGAGTCCGCCCGGCTGTCGGCAAGCTTGGCGGCGTTTAGGACCGGGCACGCGATGTCGCCGGTGGCGGCCATGATGATTTTCACGCCATGGTCCGCGCGGTCAGCCTTGCTTCTTGGTAGGAAGAGAACGGGGTGATCGCTAGCAGGTAAGATCGTTAGGCACCCAAGCGTTAGTTTGGTGTGCTCGAAATTAGGGCCGGACTCATCCGCTGCCGAATGTGTAAACTCGCCCATACGCAGGAAGCCAAGCGCGAAGGCCGCGTTGAGGTGGACTCGTGGAGCGTGTCCGCAGCCGGCTCATTGGCAGTAGCCCGTGGTTCCAGGAGGCGTACGAGCAGGCTCTTCGTCATGGGCGCGCGTTCCGCGCGGGGCTCCGCCGGGAAGAGGCCCGTTGAGCCCGCCAGCAGTCGCCTAATATATTCGCTGTCGAAGAGCGCGCAACTCAAGTCGAGGTCCACGTGCACTGATCGGAGTGCCGCGACGTAAGCCGAGAGCGTTGTTGGGCGGATCTGGCCTTGGTAAGGAGTGATCCCTGTGAACCTGCCGAAAGCGCGGCCGGTGACCCAAGGGACCAGTGTGTGCTTGGTTGCCGGCCACGGCGTAAGGCCCGTGTGCTTGCAGTAAGCCTCATAGGAGCTCGTTAGCAATTATATGAGAGTATTTATGGACGTAAGCGCTTCCCCGCTTACTAAAAAGTTCTTCATCCTTTCAACAACCAAACCTCGATTCATGATCAAAAGCATCAAGAGATCAGTTCGATAAGCTTTTTTCGTTAGGTCTGCGATCTGTTTATTGATTATAGTAAGCTCCTCTGTTTATTTTTATTAATTATGCCTCCTAAAGGTACTCGCAAGGTTTATTCTACGGCCGTCAGCTGGAGCGCTTCGGCGAAGAGGTTAAAGATGAAAGGAGCCGTGCGTAGTCCGAACGACAAGCAGTTCTCCGTGTAGTAGCGTTGGCGCGAGTACCTTTAGGAGGCATAATTAATAAAAATAAGCAGAGGAGCTTATGATAGAGGAGCTTATTATAATCAATCAACAGATCGCAGACCTAATGAAAAAAAGCTTCTTGAATCGAGGTTTGGTTGTTGAAAGGATGAAGAATATTTTAGTAAGTAGGGCAGCGTTTACGTCTATATACTCTTATATAATTGCTAGTAATCAGCGTCCCGATATTCAGTTTTCGCTTCGGATATGTTGCGATTCTTACAAAAGCTTCAAGGACCCCCTGAGGGCCGATTGAGGTCGTTCTCTTCCGTCACTCGAACATCTCGATGTTTGATATGAGAGAATAATTGCACGCACATGTGAAATGAGCCAAGTTATAGCTTGGGAAAGAAGCTAAAACTCAACTGATGTGACGTGTTCTATCCAAATTTGGATATGAATAGCGTTGGCGCTCGTCTGAGAGCTGCGATTATATAATGTGTTTCCGGATTTAGAAGGCGGTAGGCCTTCTTCCTCGGTCATTTGACCGAAATTGAGTGAAAGACCTGATGGAATTCTGGAAATGCTGCATGGCATTACTTGATATACATATACGATTCTTTTTCACTTGGCGGCCATTCGGGGAATAGGAGAGACCGGACGGATTTAAGGATTTGGGGCCCCCACTAGCAATCGGTGGTTTGTAGAAAAAAATGTTTAATCGCAAATGGTAACGGAAATGAAACGCTTCTCTCATCTGGTTGGCTGCAGAAAAAATGGTAATGGTTTAGATTGCCGGAAGAAAAGGATTTGGTTTGACGAAGAATTTGAGGTGACGAGCGTCGAGTCAAGAAAGGAAATCCGGCGGATGTGACTTTCCAAGGCGAAGAAAAGTCTTCAATTTGATGTCACGCAGCGTCCTTCCGTGGGGTCTAGACTACGGGCTGTACGGGTTGCACGGGCGCATAAGGCAGGTGTACGGGGTGATCGGGTGGATTGATCGATGCCGATAGCGGTGTATTGGGGGATCTAGGAGGTACGTACGTCCAATGCTGGTGCTTTTCTAGCGCGCACAGGTACACAGGTACCTAGGTACCCGTTACGGCTTTGTTATTAGGTAGTGCGTGGGCTTATCGGCTGTTATCGTAACTTTTTTTGAGTCACTGGAATCTGGGAATTTGGGATATATTAGAAAGTTGCATTTCCCACCAAAAACTAAAACCTTTTCCTTGGGGAATGACATTCTATCCCTCTGTTCTTGAGCTTTGTAGCACCTTTGAAATGTCGTGGTATTGAGGTTTATCACTCCTCGATTGTTGTTTAACATCCAAAATGCTTCGCCGGCTATGACAATGCAACATACAGCCTGGAAGAGGGCAATTCCAAATCTGAATGTGAGTGAAGTTCATCCATTCTTTGCGCCGCCTTGCAATCCTAATCTTACGTTCGACGTTTACGGACAAATTGGAATACAATGATTTGATTAGTATCTAAAAATTTAGCAAATTTAAGAAAAAGTTAAAAATCACAAATTCGACTATCACTAACTTGAATATTTTATAGACGCCATCGACCAAGGATCTCAAAAGGATCAATGGCTCAAATTCACTGTCGTCGCGGCCCGCGCGGAGCACCGCAAATAGCGGTGGGTACTCGATAACATTCGCTTCTCCGTATACTTCCATATCCAAATCACAAAGACAACGGAAAATTCTTGACCGGGTATTATTAAGACCCCCCCCCTTTTCAAATATCGAATCGTTCTTAACATATCTTAGGATTTCTTCATGTCGGTCCTCGAGACCTCGGTCACTAAGCGAGATGCGAAAGCTTATATGAATAAGTTTGTCCCGGTTTTGGAAAAGAAAGGAGCCACAGGTTTCAAGGAACGTGCGACACAGACCCGCCCAGCAAGCATCAAACTCCCCACCGAGGAGGCGGTTATAGTCGATGCTCCTGTCGTACAGCAGGAGCTTACCCAGGCACCCAAGCTTGAAGCGGACGTCGCTATCCAGCTGCCGTTATACGTTGCTCTGGTCAAGTTCCGTGCTCCTCAGGAGGTCAGTGACGCCACACTAAATGGCGTTGGGAAGACTATTGGTCAACTTCGGAAGCTTGGATTAATTAGTATTGTCGTAGTTGACTGTGGTCTTTCTGGGCAAAATGAGGCAGTTCAGCGACAAACTGCCGCCATCCAGGCTAATCGCATTGCTATGGCGATAGATAATTACGACGCCCCTGGCGCACGGGTTATCGACTCGCCGCTTTCCATCGACATGCCAACCAAAGGAGATACTTCACCGTTTACTTCACGTGGTCTATTTGTCGGCAACTCCAACGATCTGATGGCCGCATTGCAAGAGGAGGTAGTTCCCATCATCTCCTCCTTCGGATATACTGCCGATGACTGCGCCGTCAAGTCAGTCAATGCCAACGATGCCATCTTAGCCCTGACAAGGCAATTGTCAGGTCTTCAATTCCTAGGCCAGCCGGTTGAGGATTCAAAGTCAATACAGACGTCGAGATCTGCCGAGGTGTACCGACTTGTCATCCTAGATCCTCTAGGAGGAATTCCTGCTAAAAACCGGGCAACTGGAAGACACTTGTTTTTGAACTTAGAACAAGAACTACCGGAGGTTAAAAATGAATTAATAGCGTCGGCGTCATCGAGCGCGAACGACTCAAGCATAGATAGTCTACAGCACTTAGACAATGCTGAACTAGCAAGAAATGTCTTGTCATTGTTACCGCCGACCTCCTCCGCGGTTATCACAACCCCACAGGAGGTAGCCAACGAATGTGGCCCGGAGGACAACGGTGTGGACTGGGCACTTGTTGGTACAAGGCGAGGACAGAACCCGCTCATACACAGCCTCCTTACCGACAAGCCAGTTCACTCTTCGTCATTACCTTCGGAACGCTTTAGGCCCGTCACATCTTCATCTGGTTTGGCACAGATAGGTTCATTGACGACCCTGGTTAAGCGTGGGATGCCTTTGACCGTATTCCCAGACCCTCGAGTCACCCCATGGAAACCACCCCGAGCGGGAGAGAGAGGTTTAAACCTGACAGATCCATGTATTGACCTCCCTAGACTGGTCAACTTGATAGAGGATTCTTTTGGTAGAAAGCTCGACGTGGACCATTACTTAAAGAGGATACATGGAAACCTAGCCGGCATTATCATCGCAGGAGAGTACGAAGGAGGCGCTCTATTGACGTGGGAGAAGCCTCCCGGTCTAGACGGATCGGAAGCAGACAACTCAAGCCGGCTCGTGCCCTACCTGGATAAATTTGCAGTCCTCCGAAAGAGCCAAGGGGCTGGAGGAGTAGCCGACATAGTATTTAACGCCATGGTTCGGGGGTGTTTCCCGGAAGGAGTTTGCTGGAGAAGTAGGAAGGACAATCCTGTCAACAAATGGTACTTTGAACGGTCGAGGGGATCGTTGAAACTGAACGACATGAACTGGACCATGTTCTGGACAACGCCGCGATTAGCCTTGGATGGGCAGAAGTTTAAAGATTACGAAAGTGTCTGTAGAGGTATTGAGCCGTCATGGGCGGACAACAAACGCATTGTGGATTAGACAGATAGACTTGAACATGTTCAAATATAGACGGATCATATTATGGAAGATGTCGAACTTGAACGTGACATAGACATAGACTACGGAATACTAATATCTGATACACACTTAGCGCTTGTGAATACCTATGAACATCTACTAATATTTGTAGAGGAGTTTTATAATATTGTCAACCCTACTACTTTACTCTTGAGTCGATATAAACAGACTAAAATCACCCTCGTGTATAGAATCATAAATGACGTACTTACTCTCCTTCCCTCTTTTCACTCGTGACGATCGACAATACAGTAGTAGTGTAATGACTATTGTCCACGTATCATACAGTCGTATCATACAGTATAAAACACGAGATTTCAAGAATCAGATAAAAGCGTACCTGTTAGTACCAGCCTACATAAGTTTTTATATGTCGTGAGGCAGCATTGGCGGTCAGACGGGGGGGAGGGGGGAGGGGGGAGGGGGGAGAACCCCACCAACGTTAGTTGGCATTAATTGTAGTGGGGGATTTCATGGGTTTTGAAGATGGCGTGTAGATGGATGATGTCAAGGAGTGGATATATAATTGGGCCTCCTGAATTGGGTTATGCAAACAAGTATCTTTTTTTTGCTTATTTCGGCTTCGTTTTGCGCCTCACGATGAAAGACGTTCCGGAGTTATCAAATGGATTTGACTCGAAATAATTCGTAATATCTCGAAGAAAATGAAATATGATATGATATGTGTCTAGTCAAAATAGGTACAAGATGCAATGAATAAGTCCATGAATTGGAAAAACCACCAATAATAATTTTACTAACTGTAGCCTTGAAAAGTTCTATTGGTATTTTTTCACTTGGGTGTCAAAGAAATAAAAAATAAAGCTTCTGTGCCGTCAGGGCTGTTGGAAAACCCTTGGAAGCTAAGGGTGGAATTCGGCAGCTGTCCGGAAGGAGCCTTACAGCTGGGTACCCACGGACGGATGTCGAAATGTCCAGAACTTTCGGGAAGGCTGAGACCCACCCCGGGGCGTGTAACAAATGAGGGGTTCTGATAGTAGAAACCGCTAAGGTTGAAAGTCCTTCGCGATCTCCCTCTTCGCATTTTCGGGCAGCTTTTTTTTCTTAAGAAACTTTTTTTCCCCTTCGCCGCAAACACGACATTCCAACGAAAATTAAAACACTCACTGGATTTCGTGTCTGATACAACTACCTAGGCCGTATTCGACAATAATACCTTTTTTTTACCCTTCGCCAGATAACGATTTTACTCGCAATTTTAATCCGGCACAAGGTAACGGCTCACGACGTTTCTTGACTCCCCCGCAGTCAAATATCAACTTTTATTTGTTTATTCTAGTTCTTGTTTCACACATCACATCAAGATGAGTGTAGTTGGTATGTCCCCCAACGCAATGCCGATTAATCTTCCACGATTAGTCTTTCAAATTCGAATAACAACAAGCAACTAACCATATTTTCTTTTTTAAACAGGTGTCGATTTCGGAACTCTGAACACTGTGATTGCAGTCGCCAGAAATCGAGGTGTCGATGTTGTATGTACTACCCTGGACTCTATATTACTGATCAAAATATCTACATATATCATTAAGGACAAGGCTAACAATGTGCAAAGATCACCAATGAAGTCTCAAATCGAGCCACCCCGTAAGTTAAACTTCATGATTCTACTTCACGTGTACATCGTATACTAACATATCCGACCTTTAGTTCCCTAGTTGGATTCGGACCCAAGTCTCGATACCTCGGCGAACCGGCCAAGACCCAAGAGATTTCCAACCTCAAGAACACCGTCAGCTCCCTAAAGCGCTTGGGCGGACGAAGTATCAACGACCCCGACATTCAAATCGAGCAGCAATATGTCTCAGCTCCTCTCGTCGACGTCAACGGCCAAGTTGGCGCCGAAGTGTCCTACTTGGGTAAGAAGGAGAAGTTCTCAGCTACCCAACTGACGGCCATGTTCTTGAGCAAGATCAAGCAGACAACCCAGAACGAGTTGAAGTTGCCTGTATCTGACCTTGTCATAAGCGTGCCTGCCTGGTTTACCGACGTCCAGCGAAGAAGCCTTCTAGATGCAGCCGAGATTGCTGGTCTAAAGCTTCTCCGTGTCATGAATGACACCACTGCCGCCGCCCTCGGCTACGGAATCACCAAGCTAGATCTACCTTCCCCCGAGGAGAAGCCTCGCCGAGTCGCTTTCATCGATATCGGCCATGCCGACTACTCTTGCTCCGTCGTCGAGTTCAGAAAGGGCGAGCTTAGTGTCAAGTCTACGGCGTACGATCGCCACTTCGGTGGTCGAGATTTCAACCTGGCTTTGGTTAACCACTTCCAAAAGGAATTCAAAGGCAAGTACAGGATTGATATCACGACTAACCCAAAGGCTATGGTCCGTGTCGAGGCCGCTGCAGAGAAGTTGAAGAAAATCCTATCCGCCAACCAACAAGCGCCTATGAATATCGAGTCGCTCATGAACGATATTGATGTGACGGGTATGATCACGCGCCAAGAATTCGAGGCGCTCGTGGAGCCTCTATTGGCCAGGGCAGCGATACCGTTGGAGCAGGCTCTCGCTGAAGCCAAACTCACCAAGGACGATATTGACGTGATCGAACTCGTTGGCGGATGCACGCGTGTTCCCGCTCTGAAGGAGCGGATCCAGGCATTCTTTGGCAAGCCGCTATCATTCACGCTCAACCAGGATGAGGCCGTTGCTCGGGGCTGTGCTTTCAGTTGCGCTATTCTCTCGCCCGTCTTCAAGGTCCGCGATTTCTCCGTCCAGGACATCGTCAACTACCCCATCGAGTTCTCCTGGGAAAAAGATGTCGATATTCCTGATGAGGACACTAGCCTCACGGTGTTCAATAGGGGCAACGTCCTTCCTTCAACGAAGATATTGACATTTTATCGAAAGCAAGCGTTTGACCTCGAGGCCAGATATGCTAAGCCGGACGAACTGCCTGGCAAGATTTCGCCTTTTATTGGTCGATTCTCCGTTAAGGGCGTTAAGGCCGACCCTAAGACCGAGTTTATGATCTGTAAGCTTAAGGCTAGGGTGAACATCCACGGCGTCCTTAATGTGGAAAGTGGGTACTATGTCGAAGACCAGGAAATAGAGGAGGAAGTCAAGGATGACAAAAAAGATGATGGAGACAAGAAGGACCCAGATGTAAGTTGCTACAATTCCCCTCTGGTTGTTGTTTCGCAGAGCACCGACCTTGTTCAAGAAATGTTTGCGCCAGGGAATTGATAACTAATCCATGATATAGGCAATGGATACCGACGATAAGAAGGACCAAGATAAGCCTAAGACTAGGAAGGTAAAGAAGCAAGTCCGCAAAGGCGACCTACCTATCGTTGCTGGAACCACATCTCTAGATGAGCTCGCCAAAAATTCATTCACTGAGAAGGAGGCGGCAATGCTCATGGAGGATAAGCTCGTTGCCGACACGGAGGAGAAGAAGAACGAGCTAGAGACGTATATCTACGACATGCGTAACAAGCTAGATGACCAATATGCGGACTTCGCCAGCGATGAAGAGAAAGACGCTCTAAGAGCGAAGCTGACGGAGAGTGAGGTGAGTTTATTTATCTGATTCAAAACTTCAAAAGATGGAACTAACACGACCTAGGATTGGTTATATGAGGACGGTGAAGACGCCACCAAGGCTGTCTACGTTGCCAAGATGGACGAGATTCGAGCCATGGCCGGTCCTATCTCCCAAAGATATTTCGACAAGGTAGAGGCAGACCGTCAAGCCCTTCAGGCTAAGCTCGATGCCGATGCTGCCGCCAAGAAGGCTGCCGAAGAGGAATCTCGAAAGGCCGCCGAAACCGCTAAGGGTGAAGCCAGCAAGGATGAAGAAATGACCGACGCAGAGGCGGCAAAGCCCGAGGTCGAGGAACCCCAATCCTAGAACCGTACCGAGGGTTCTCCCCTTAAGCGAAAGCACGCTTGACATGATACCAGTATCGACAGTTAGGTGACCTGGCTAGGCGCCATATGACGTGGGCACGATGAGTACAACGAAAACAGGAGAAGTTATAATGACTACGGGAGGGGATCATTCGGCGGATACTGGGACCAGGCATCGTTCAGAAAAGGGGGGTTCTGATCATCTTCATCACCATCATCCTGCGGTTAGGTAGCTCATGAGGAATAGATATTTCATTTTGCGGACCGATGGGTAATAGCACGCAGACCTTAGATAGACCAATCAGTGAAGGTTATTTGATTTAAACGTCTGCTCTGGGCTCCGTCTTTTTGGGCTGTGATTGTGATTGGTGTTTTAGGGGGTTTGAGGGGTGCAGTGTAGAGAGCTGGGGCTTTGATGCCTGGGTTTGTGGGGTCCCCTTGGCCTGCTGGTTCTTCCATGCTCAATGTCGACCTAAAGTACTAACACTATTAAACCAGAGCGAGGAGCTTTAGATTAAGGAGATAGCTAGCCTTGAAGGCCAACCACGCATCCCAAAAACACATAAAAGGAGCTAGGGACGATATATTCGAAATAAAGGTATATGAAATGAGCGCTGCTATCTAAAAAGCTATGTGTGTGACCATGTGGAATACATAAATATCGGACAACGGCTGGACCGATCAAAACGATGAGCCTGCCGATAGGAGCGTATACTGAACTCCTTACTTTGGTTCACTATTGGTTTCGCCCGTGGGAGGTAGTCATGGCTTCTTGTTGTGGTCTTGTTCATGACACCAAGCCCCTATTCCAAGTAGATCGAGGTCGAGTCGTTCTTTTGGAAGATAGTCTTGAGATGCTTTGGTCTTGTCACCGTCTTGAACCTAGATCATGAGATATTACCTAGGTAGCTTATGTCTTGACTCGACTTGGATACTCCGTCATATGGAATGGCTTACCTTTGGTTTGCCGCCGCCTTTCTTTGTGGTCTTCTTTCCAGAGCCAGTATGCCTTCCTGCATGACTCCCCCTTCGAGAATTCTCAGCGTTTCCTTTCCTATGGTGTCGTTAGTTACGTTTACTCTGCTATTTCGACTCGAGTATTGTAACTCACTTGTGGTTCATTTCGATGTCTATGTATCTTGGGTGTAGAATGATCTTTTCGGATCCATCGTATAGTTTAACTCAAGCAAGCCATTTTCTTCGAACATATATAAGTACTTGTGATCAAGACGACGATTATATTGTTCGATCGTGAACTCGATCATATCTGTATGTCCTATTATATTCCTTAAAATGGTAAGTTATTCATACTTATGATTGGCCGCTGAATTTATCTGGGGATAGTTCTCCAAGGGTATTGATACCTTTCCCCCAGCATAATCAATATGTCGCCGAAGGTATAAAAACTTGAAGGTAAGAGAGAGGTACAAAGCTGTAAATAATCGCCAGCTCGATTGAATTCGAAGATTGCCACTGACAGGCTGTCAGTCTCAAAAGTCTTTCCAACTATTTTCTCTTGTAACATATCATTTCTAATTGAAGCTACCAAACTTCCTAATTTCCTCTGGGGAAGAAAGTCATTTCCTTCTCTTTAAATATGGCTATTATATATGGAACACACAAGTCTTGACAGCTTGAACGCGACTCACTGCTTTGGCTCCAAGCCCTCTAGAGTTTCCAAGGACAAGGCTGCTTGGGGTATTTAGTCGCTATTTGCCCCTTGACAGGATCGCACATAAAGTCGTAGGGTTAGTGTGCTACTCCTCTGTAATAACCTGTCTTGGGACGAGAGTCGACGTTCAGGCGTTTTATTACCATCACGTTTAACGAGGAGACACCGCATACCATAAGTTTAATATTGGCAAAATGCCTAGAATTCAAGACATCGCATCTTGGATATGTGTAGGTTGGATTTAATCTATTATTGACGGAGCTTTTATTAATCGGCTGGACTTGTAGTGTCAATGTCGTCAATATATGACAATTTATTCAAATAATCAATACTGCGTATGCTATCACAAGCGATGCATTGATTGCTCCGTATGTATTCAAAATCTTTTCGTGGAAAAGTAGAGGAAGTGTCTAATGAAGAAAAGGTCTACTATAACGATGAAAAATCTTCCCGTGTATTTCAGACAACCCGAAGTACCTCAACATCTAGTAGAGAGTCGGCTCAAAATAGCGAGGGCTCTGGGACTCAGTCCTCGGTAGTTCCTACACGTTATGTCTATGCTTCAACCACGCCGGCGACCCATGATCTATCTCGTACCAAATTAGACTCTTCACAGAAAGAAGCCTCCACATTACCACGCGCAGATATAGTCTCGAACGATAAGTTTATTTCGGGTAGTATTCAACAGCAAAGGGAACATCGAAATGGGAATATAATTCCTGCTGCACCAGTAGAGGAGCGTTCGAACCTAAACTCACAATATGAACCGAAAGAACTAGAGGCCCATGAGCCTAGGGAAGACGACGAACAATTTAGCGATTACCAACCAACAGAAAATTCATTAGCCCCAAACGGCCCTCATGGTGCGACCAATTCTACGACATTAATGATACTCAGGTGGCTATAATCGTTACAAGATGACCCTAATCATAAAATCATTGCGCAAATATGCGAAGACGTCTTGCAAAATTGCCTGACGGATGGAGAAAATACATCAGCACGAAACCCTTCAGGACCACCACCAAACTCCACGGAAGGTTCTCAACCAAATAAGAGACAGGACAAGCGAAAGGCATCCAGCTTGGAAGATTATTATAGTGCTAATTCCATAGCACAATCCTCAACCGCCGGTAAACCCTCAACAAATACTGCCAAGAAGGTCAAGTTCGCCTGTCTCTTTTGGAAGATGAACCAGCATGTCTATGCATCTTGTGGGCATACGGGATTCGGACAAGTATGCCATTTAGCGGACCATTTGCGCAAAGAACACGCTCTGAAACAGCATTCCTGCCAGACGTGCTGGCGACCATTCGTCAGCGCTGAAGATTTACTGGCTCATAATACCGGTGTCAGTGATAATACTTGCCGGGAAACAAGAGGCATACGACCTGAAACGCTAAAGATCTCAAAAAGACATACTGGTGACTATAATAAATGGTTTTGGATCTGGGGCCAACTCTTTCCACTGTTCCAGAAGCCCAAATCACCTTATTGGGAGCCATTTGATCACGATGCGCAATTATTCTCGAACCTAAGGCAATTCATGTCAACTCAACTTGCGCCAATACTCCCCGCGGAAAATCTCGAGACTGTCATGGGAACCCTGACAAGGTTCCGTGAGAACTGGGTGACTAATCCCCCTGAACCCCAAAATTTCGCTCCATTTCCAACTCCAGCAGCAACTCAAGCTAGTAACGATGACAGGCAGTCTGTGTCTCAGGGGATCGGTGCAGGACAAGAAGAAAGAACGCCTCTGAGTACAGGATATCTATCATCCTTGACTATACCGAACAATGCATATGATATTGGAATGTCTCAAGAACTAACTGAAAATGATACCGACGTCACTACGCAAAACCATTCGCTTAATGAAGACTCGTTAGTCCTCAACTTCGACTTTGACGCATTGGTAGACTCGCAGACTTACGACCCATCATTTCAAATTGACGTACAGGACTTCGGTTTTAAAGAACTTGATAATCTAATAGATCAGTTCGATTGGCCAACAGGAGATACATAAGTATCTAGTATATAACTAGACCACCATGAGTGATCGGTCTAGATTCGCTGGGTACATATTCACGTCACTATTCGATCTGGTAATTCTTCACTCGGGTTGGAGATATTGGCGAAAGGTGTCCATGAGCGTCGGTGAGTTAATATCATTGCGCTTGCTACCCTTGCTTTTTTCCATCTTCTTCACCAAGAGCCTATGAGGGATTGTTTCGGAGCTGGTCTTAGGTTGTAGTCAAACTTTCATACCTACGCCAGTTCGATATCTGTATTGGGCTAGGTCACAGCGCATACCTACCCACGCGAAGAAAGAACAGAGAATATTTGAATTCTGAATGAAAAGAGGTTTCAAGGGTTTATAAGTCCCTTGATATTGGAAGGTCCTGCTGAAGGGTATTTATTGGTCTTGAAATGTGGAAGTTCTGTCGCAAACCCATATGAGATGATCAGCTAGCTCCTTGTCTATGGTGACAATATTGCTCATTGGTCAGGGGATGAAAGCATTGAGGTTCACCGGGACTGGAAGTGATTTTGACGTTGGTAATTAACGGTTGGGTTGTGTTTACAAGTACAAATCATGTCCTACGGCGGTAAGCTGTTCAGCATCATTTATAAAATTGTGTTACGGACCAATACTCCGAAGGAATGTCAAGGAACAACACTCCGAAGAAAAGAGTGTGATGCAACATCACTGACCAAGATCTCAGTTGATCTGGGATCCAGCCCGATCCAACAGGTATCCAACATATCTGTTGCAAGAAGTGTATGAAATGAAGAATGAGTATAAGAAGGATAGGATTTCTCATGTAACTAGTCTCTCCTTCTTCAACTATCAATCTAAGACTACAGTCACTCGTTGATACTGTAGTGAGAGTACCTTGAAATCTCTCTGACGAACAGAAAAATTGTGATTCTCTTGAACCAACCTCTATCCACTGTTACCTTAAAACAAGAAAACAAGTACGTAACCTACCTGAGAAGTCAGCTGACAGGAAGTATCAGGAGGGTTCGTCACAAATTGATAGAATAGTGCTGAAAGATACGGTATATGAGGTATATTTTGTTGTATTGACTTGATTATCTGACTGAATGAGTGATGGGGGAAGTCCTTCTTACATACAAGTCCATGCCAAGACACCCTGTACTGTACCTGAAGGCAGTCCCTTGACTACTCACTTCAGCAAATAGAACAGGGACAGGAACCTCACGAATCCTAAGACACGGAGGTCTCCATTAGGATTTAACTCATCTACGTGTATATTTTGTCTACGGTTAAAATATAAACGAATGTGTTTAATGAAAACGTTTCATCTGATCTAGCGATAGTCCCAGATGGCAGCTCTACCCCTTTCACCTCCAAAGGCCCCCGTTTCCATGCACCTAACTATCAGATGTTACGTCCTGATGACCCAAAATGACGACTTCCTCGTGTCCCTCGCCAGCTAGAGCCTTCTCGATGCGGTCAATGTCGTCTTCGGAATCACCATCCTTTTTAGTAGCCGAAGCGATGGGGAACCCACGGTGGACGAGGCACAGCCGGTATCCGTTCTGCGGCCCATGACGTCCGGTCTGATAAATGGCAAAGAGAAGCGGCCTCTGGGTCTTGCCGGACTTTTTGTCGCGCATGCTGTGGTTGAATATGTAATTGCGCACGGCTCCGGGGTGATTGGAAATTTCATCTAGGGCACCGGCATTCGCGATTTCGCGGATTAGCGCAGGGGAAAGCGCCGAGGCACCGGAAAGCATGTGGGATTGCATAATAACTCTGTATAAGCATATGTTGATGGATAAGAAGGACTGAAGGCTTAGGGAAAACGACTTTCCCAAGAGAAAAAAAAAGTTGAAAAGGGTAATGTGATGAATGAACGAGGGTTATAGATATGGTGGAGTCCTGTTAAGAACTAGAACGCTCTACTTGCGAATAAAACACTCGCCGTTCTCAAAGTTGTTCCTTTCCGCGTCGGATATTGTCTGATTAGCCGTGTCAGTCACGGAACTACGAGCTTGAAGCCATCGTCGGAGTTCTATGACGATCCTTCGGGCGACTTACATAGCAGGTGGCCTTCTTGCCCTGGACACACAGGTACGACTTGCCCTTCTCTTCAGTCTTGCAGTTGTGGGCGCTGCGAAAGCCTCTGCTGTTCGCGGGATTACACCTGCCTTTGTATCCAGGCTTCACACGCTTGATCTTCCCCTCGTTGGCGCAGTGGATAGTAGCGTCGCTATGGAGAAAGTCACGCTCGGTGATGTCGACGTCCTCAACGTCGACGCTAGAGAAATCAATATCGTCACGGACCTCGACCTGGGAATCGCGTGAGAGTTGAGGGGCGAGGTTGGAATTATCTATGGTTAGGGTGTAGGTCAGAGGGGTGGTAATCAGAAAGAGTGCGATGGCGGTAGCAAGTGACAACTGCATGGTGAGGGGTTTAAATAAAGTGCAAAGACGGGGCCTCAAAAGCTGTTTGATGACATCAATGGTTTATGGTTGGTGTTCCCAACACAATGCAGGTTATGGGATAATAGTGGATTGATTGTGGCACAGATATCGAGCAGATTGAATAATCTAGCAGATACTGAACGAAGGCATTGCCTTCTTTATAGGAATATATAAAAATCTGTCTGCATTTACTCGATCGTATGAAGCTCTTATCCTACATTCTTGCACGAGTCTTACACTACTGATGGGTCTCAGAACAGTCTTACGAGTCCTGCAAAGATTTGGGGAAATGTGAGCTCTATGATTGTCTTGGGAATATTTTTGCATAGCACGATGTCTAGCTAGTTGGCTAGACTCGCGCTCCCAGAATAGGTAAATTTCACTCTTAACTCATGTTCAGTGACTTGAGATGATCCCTAAAGATCGACATGTTGGTCCTCACATACAAACTATGCTCAGCTCCCATGATCTCTAATCTTGCAATGGTATCTAGCAACCCAAGATTTTATCATGCATCTTAGACAGTTAAGCTTACAAATCTGTTAGCGATGTCTTCGAGTATCGCGTTGACTCGAGTACGGGACAAGCGCATGACGTGTACAAGGGCGACGATTGTGTTGTGCATCCATTTGAAACCCTAGAGTGTGTTACAGGCCAAACAAGCAAGGCGTCAGTAATCATTGGCACGTGTCGTTGTACAATATTATTTCTAACCCTATAAAAGAAATACTTGACGAACTCGAGGGAAAACAATAGTTGTACTACTGAAGAGAAGAGCTAGTGGATCCCTAGGGATCCAGGTGGTCTATATATGGAGAAGAACCGGATAAAGGTATCTCCGGGGCTTCGATAATACTTGTTGGTATTGACGATGTTTAGCTGGGAAATAATGCATTGTAAACCTAGGTACGTAGTCCTTTCAGCTTCAGAAGTCACCATTCCATCCTGGTACTCATTGGGTAGCGTCAAGCCCCCTTTTAGTATAATATAGGCCTAAGGTAAGACTGTGTAGGCATCGTTGGACAGCTTCGTGGTCAAGACAAGAGATGCAACGAGTCCAGCTGCCCACTTGTCAGGCTCGGATGCTTCAAGCCTATCGAGTCCCTTCTCCTTTCGAGGTTTTACCTGCAGCTTAGGTTGGCCTGCCTCTGTTGCAACCTAATTAGTAATCACCGACCGAGCGTCCAATCACGAGGAAATTCTTCCCTTTGCCACCGACTCACAGGAGAAGAACATTGCGAATGGCATTACTGTCCGATTTGTTCTGAGGGCACCCTCCTGGTGGAGAGTCCTGATCGAAATCAGGATGATCAACATCGCCGACGTTTAGGTTGATGAGGTCGGTGATAGGCAGCTGAGGTCAGGTTGTTGATATGTTTAAGCGATGCAGGTTATCCCATCGAGAGTTCCGATACTTTGAGAAGAAGTGACAACTTGGCACCGATAAAATCAATAACTTCATGGCGTACCTACCTAGGTACGTAGTAGGTACCTAGATTAGTAGTAAAAGTTATCATTTTTCTTACCAAAAAGGGCTTTACGAAATCAACCGATGAGGGGATTTGATGACTTGCTCCTTGCCTACCGGCAATTACCAGGTAAGTAATCAACTTGGAAAGCCAGGTGTTCGACCAAGGAGTGTCCTATGCACTTAAGTAAAAAGTTGACCCCCTTTTACCCCTGATTCAAGTCAATTAGGTAATCATCTACTATCCTGGGTGACATAATATTGGGCGGTGCCAAGATGATGAAATTGGAAGTCTACCTATTATATGCCCAGTTGTCTTGTTGGTAAGCAATATCTGGATGGAACGCCCCGTACACATAAACGTTGGCGCCGACTTCGGGTGTGCAGGGCAGAACATCGTCGAAGCCGGTCCAGCCGATGACGTTGCCCATGGTGCGATCGAGCTCAACTAACCATCGTTTCGAATCAGTCCCAATATAATATTAACATATTGGCATAACTCAACTCACGTAAACAGGAAGGGGCCCAGGTGGTTAATCCGTCCGAAGGACATTCTACGCTCAAACTCAATCTGCTTACGTGATTAATTATTCAGCAATTTGGCTTATTAATCATTGACCAAAAGATTATGTCAATAATTGCGGATACCTACTGACCAATCATACCGGTAGAATGCTGGTTCAAGGCCTAGGATGCGGTCCTTCGGACGGATTCTGACTTTTTTTCCTTCCTTATTTTTATGGGTCAGTCTGCCACGAGAGGTGTAGATGTGAGTCAAATTGTCTTGGACTGGAGGCACCCCTCCGGGGATGCACAAAAGCCCTGAGTTTGTCGCAGTTAGGTCACTAAAGTCAACTATACGTATAGCGGAACGGGAAAACGTCCCAGCCCCGCATTTATGGGGGTTATTCACATATTATATATATACAATTTCTCCTCCTTTTTCCCGGAACGAACAAATACGATTGTATGAGGTCAAACATACCAGGAGAAATAGTAAAAAAAATAATAAAGGGGGTAAGTGTAGGATTAACAAGGGAGTAATCGATTACTATTAGATTGGGTGTTAAGGTTGGCATTGCTATGGATGATGTTGTATCAGACTTCTCACAGGTAGGCTAAGACTTTCCTCGTCCTCGAATGGGTTAGGGGCCTCCAAAGCGTTTTGGGAGGTAGACTGCCGAAAGTCGCTAAACTCCTCATCCAACTCACCAGCGATTCTAGACAAGACTTTTCGTTCTAGCAGA
>MU388314.1:0-99811 GCA_022578535.1 Jackrogersella minutella
CAAACCACATTGTAACGTGATCGTTTACACCGCTGTCGCTACAGCACCCTGTTCCACCCCCTCCACGATTTATGGTATTGCAATACATACGTTAAATCAGTGGACCTTGTCCACCGACATAACCAGAAAGACTACGGAGGAACATTGTTTGAGTAGGCACGCTTTTATAATTGAATTCTACAGTTATATAAACACAAATGGCTCCGAATCAACATGATGTGTATTATACATTAAGGAGGCCGGTTAAGGATGTGAAATATTTCCCAAACCATGTGACCATAAAAATACAAACTTTCTCCCTGAACTAATCCCAATTGATTTCATCCGAACGAAACCATTGTCTTTAACTCCCGACTATAGGGCGCTTTAACGCCACAGGAATTAAAAAGGAGAGGCCACAATCCCATATGCACCCCCCTAATCCACGGTTACCATCGCCATAGCAACCATACCCTTATGCCGACCCGTAAAAAAGCACATCGGAGTGCTCATAGTCCTTTATGATTTTCAAATGAGAGGCCCGAGCAGGAGGGCCGTCGTCGGCGTTCGCAGATGACAGGATTCTCATCCAGAATTGCGGCTGCCTCCTCGACCTTTTTTGTGTCATCCTGGTGGAATGTCGCAATTGTGTCAAATACGCCATCGAGTTCGTCTTGGAATTGCTGGTCCGGAAGAATCGATGAATGCCGTTCCGTACAGCGCTTGATCGCCTCGGCCGCGTACTGCATGGTTTTGTCGATATGACATTCCAGCAACCACATCACCAAGGTTTGCGAATATCCATGCTTGCTGGTGCCCTCGCATATATATTGGTAATGCTTTTCCATGGCGACTTTTGCGTTGTTCATTTGGATCTGTATGTTCCTGAGTAACCCAGGGAAGGTCTGCCCCTTTCGTCTGCTCATTGTTGCGAGGAGTAATGATCGTCGCTGTGGTTGTATGTGAAATTGTGAGAGTCAAATGTATGGAAAATCTTGATTTTGGTGACTGGTTCTAGAGTGGGAGATTTTTGGTAATGGTTTGAGAAGAGGAACCAGGAACCGGGGAAAGCGAGATATAAATATGTTTCTGAAAAGACCTGAAGAAGCTAACTATGTTAGTACGTTCTGGATAGGGGCAAATACGCCCTCTAGGTTGAACATAAGCTTCCCCAGCTTAAAGGTAAAGTGGGAAGTAAAGTAAACATTTACTATCCAGTCGCTGGGCAACACTACCTATTATCACCCTACTCAAGCTGAGGAACGAACAAAAGCCCCTCGCGGTCTCCTGCGTAGTACGCCAAGCTCTTTTCATATCCCTCCACGCTGGACCTAAAAAACTTTTCTTCCTCAACTAACTTTAATTCCGAAAGTAAATCAAACGCCGAGAAAGACTCTTCTTTCATTATTCTCTCCAATAAGCCTTTGAATCGGTTTGCCTCAGAGAGCCTGGCGAAGTCAATAATGGCCATACAGACTCTCGCCCAATGGATTATAGGTTTCGGGTCCAGGCAACCAGCCATCTGTCTGAATTCAAACGTTTGCGTGTTGCCCCCTTCCTCTTCGTTGACCACTGGTAGAAATCGGGTGAACCCGATAGAACCTCTGTAGACCCTGTGGAATATCATTAATTAGCGGAACCGTTTTTTATGGCTAGATGCTGAACGGATTCATATAGAAGCTCACCCTATTCCAGCTGGATCAACCATCAAGCGTGCCAATTCTTCAATGCCATTGGTCGCCTAGATATGGCGTATCTATTTAATACATAGGAGTTAGAAAGCATCATTCTTAAGTTGGATCGGAAAGCGGATGGGAAAGGGATCGATCTCCTGTATACTGACCTGAAGAGTTTGCTTCGACATGGGGGCGAGTGGAATGAATTCGGCCATTTCTTGGGCTTGCGTCTCGTTTAATGGATGGTCAGCGTCTAATTCCATCATAGAAATCTTAGACGACATAGAAAGCAAAGCGCAGTACAGATTATCGCGACGGTGAGGATGGTGCAACCCTATTAACATTTCATCGACGAGCAGAATCAAGGCGGCAGATTTCTTCATGGTAAGCAGGCTGAATGGTTCGTCTCCAAGTCCAACGTGGACATGGACAGCTGTTGTGTCGTTGATGTTGACGCGAAGTTGTCGAATAGCACGGCAGACGTCCGTTATCTTCTTGATGTAGAGGGCAGGGTTGTCAGACTCCATGACTTCGGAGGTGATCTCTCGCCCGATCCAATAGTACTGTTTTGGACTTAACTTCTGAAATCCGACTGACCGGTCATCAGTAAGACGCCATTTGTCGTAATTAATGATATTGTTGTAGTAGCTGTCTTGTATTTCGGTGCGAAAAGCAACGCCAGAGAAAGTCTCAAGAATATCAACAGTTTGTTGGCACATATCGTAGTAGTTACCTCGTAAGAATACAGGGCGTTTCTCAAGCGGGTGAGGATCTGCGGCACGGAAAGCCAAGAGTGGCATCAAGAATTCCAGCTCGATTCCGAACGTCAAAGCACCTTGGCTATCATCGGGAGATTCGATGATTGCGTCGTACTTGGAGATAGTGGCAGCATTCTGATCCATTCGCGAATAATCCAAAAATGTGGCTGGTGTATACATATTAGACTGTTTAACTGCTGAAAATATATAAAGATGTCAAATGCGACTGTTGAAGTCCCGAAAGGAAATTAGGGTATCTCTCAGGGGTAAAGAGAGGGCAATGGAATTGTCATGGGAAAGGCTGCAAATGGAAATATATGTAGTGGTATTAGAGAAGAAGAATACCTCAGTGGCTGCTACCTTTACTAAATAGATCAACAAGTCCGTAGCTACCTTCATAGCCTTTGAAAAAGTTATCGTACAAATTGGTAACTACAACACCTAAATAATGCGTATAACAATGGGGAGTGACGGTAAATGATAGTTAACCTAGCATATCAAGGGTAGGAGTTTCCTCAAAAATGAACTTCATAGGTGAGGTATTCGCAATGGAAGCTGTACATAACATATGTTTCGTCTCAATCATAAGGCACGATGTGATTAAGAAGATTGTATTGCCCCTATCATCTGTGTTATTGGGATGTCGCTTCATGAGCTGGTTTGCCTGGCGTCTAAGCTGTAGCGACGAGGAGCTTGAGATGGTACATTCTGCCCATTGGAATGAATGGCCACTCATAAACTCTTCAAAATTGTTATGATGCTACTGTTCGAGGGACAGAAATCATGATGACAGATGGATTCGAAATTGCTGACAAGCACTCCACCAAACTTTAGCTCGGTGGCTGGTATTAGTTACCTCGGATTAAACGTCCTTGGCTTGACGAGACATGGCAGCCCTCCTTTCATCGGCAACGTGAGACTGCTCTTGCTGACTCTCTCGCCCTCAAAATGCGGCATGAAGTCAAATAACAATACCATCGTAGCGATGACTTGTACTGCCAATAACTCTGCCATCCGCTTTCCGAGACACAACCGCGGGCCACCATTAAACACCGGGAATTCAGCGGCACTCTTCATTATCAATTTGCCGTCCACTGTAAGCCACCTCTCGGGTCGGAACGCGTCGGCATCGTCTCCCCAGGTAGTTTTAGATCTATTCATGGCCCAAGTGCACCAGAAGACTATGGATTTCGCCGGAAGAAAAGTGCCGTCGGGTAAGGCGGTTGATATCTCGCATTGCTTAATCTCGAAAGGGATTGGTGGGTAAAGCCTTAGCGTTTCGTAAAAGGTTGCCATGGTGTATGGTAACGATGATGGTGTGAAAAGGACTGAGCTGACTTTCATATCCTGAGTGCCGCTATGTTCTACAAATGATCCTTGGAGGTTCTCAAGCGCAGCTCGGGCTTCATTCCTAATTTTTCCAACAACGAATCTGTGTTGCATCAAGAGGTACATACACCATGTAAGAGCTTGAGCAACGGTGTCTCTACCGGCGGAAAGATAATTCAAGGCGGCGTCAGATACTATTTCCTGGTTATCGTCGAAGGCATCCAGTAACGATTGTATTAAACTGCCAGATACTTCGTCCAATCGGTCTGAAGTAGACTCCGGGCTGGAATGGGCGCCGCGATTCTTCTTACATGCGTTGAGAGCACTACCTACTATTCTGTCGCCAAAGGTACGGATTGTATGAAGTGCCCTTCTGAACTGAAACCCGGTAATGGGCTCCGTGATAAACCATAGCGGGTTCTGGAAGCGCTCGGTAGTCACACCTGACGCATAATCAAATGCGACGGTGAAGTCGTCGTCGGCATGCATCTCCATGTCATAAGCCATCTTCCCCATAAGCTGACTCGTGATTTCGTGGAAAACTTTCTGTAGGTCTACGACGCTTTCAACCCGGGCCTGGGCTTGTAAATGCTCAACAGCGTGGCCGAGATATCGCGGCAGTGCAACATCTGTCAAGATTCGCAGATTGGAGGCGTTGAGAAAAGCGAGACCGGCTTTTCTCTGGGTCTTCCATAGTTCACCATCGACATTGATAATCCCACTCCCAAATAAGTCGAAAGATAGCCGTTTAAATAGGTCGCCTTTAGAAAATATGCCTTCGTTCCTAAAAACGTACTCTAAATTCTGAGGATCATTGATCACCACCCCCGGAGGCAAAGTGGGTACGGTGATCTGGAACGTCTCGTGGCCAAACTGCTTTTCACACTTAACGAACCACGAAAACAGCTTCTGTCGCGGCCGAAGAAATAGAATCCCATTGCCTACAATGGGTAGGGTATTGGGGGGTTTTCTATCATGATGTTAGTTGTTGGTTTATGATTATATGGTATCCAAAAGTAAGGGTACCTTAACGGGGCACCATTTCGTCGAAGAGTAGGAGTTCGCAAGAAGAATTGATAGCAAAGAAGTGCCCCAAGCAATCCAGCCCACATGAGCCCATATCCTTCCAAGAGTGCCATACTTACCACCTAGAGGTATTCACCGACATTCGTTAAGAAGTATTTTGGGAAAGGTCATCGTCGTAGCTCATAAGTTCTCAAAAGAATGGGATGTATGCCTAGTTAGGTAGGACCTAGGTATAGATTATTCATAAAGTGTCCAAATAAGATTTAATCATCAATAGATTCGTTCTTCAATAGATTTCCCAACTTCAAGCCTTACCCGCGTAGCATTATTTGTGTGTTAGGTGAATGTTGTATCGACAAACTCCAGCCAGCTAGAAATTCAGATGGCAAAGTTAATATGAAAGTAAGTCTAGACTATGTTTTCCCATTGGTCGTTTTCGGGGGTATCTTCTGATCGCCGTTTCAGCCTTACCGCTCATGACGTACGATTATGTGGGTGCCCTTTTATCCCCTACCCGTAAACGTAGTACGAGATCCGCATCAAATAATATGATTGGTTCTCGTAGCTAACAGCTCCTATCTGCATGAGCTAGCTCTCTTATCTAGGGTAGCTTCCTATTAACCCCTGGAATTATGAAAAGTGTCTGAGCTCAACTCGAAACTCAACAAAAACGTCACGCAAAATTGTCACGATGACGACGGAACCAAGGAGAATTAGACAATTTTCCCGGTCTTCGTTACTCTAGCTATCCTATCTGAATCCATACTTCCTTTGTTAGCTTCAATTGTCGAATTGTGCCGGTTCACAGACGTTCGAAGCTACTTACATACCTACCTAGGCTAGGTACACATACGTACAACCCACACATACAAATTTGAACGATTCTCGAACTTCACTCAAGCCAATTCCTTTGAATCGAACGTCAACAGACCAATCGGTCACAATGGCAACCCCTTGGATCCCCCGGATGCACCTCTGGGAGATCGATGACCAGCCGTGGTAAGTCGCAAAGCGAGCCAAGCTTAAAGCCCGTAAGCACTTGCAGCTCCGGAAGTCCGCAGTCCAGCCTCCCCAATTGGCTGCCAGGTCACACGGCGCGGCCCGGGACGTTGGGTCAACAGATTTCTCAGGGCTTGATTCAACAGATCTTGCACGCGATGTCTTACCTACTCCTGCAGGTCCAAGCCTCTTGGTCTCTTGGCTGCCATTCTCCCCTGCAGAACGATTCTCCAAACGAGTAATCGTCCACCTGCTTCGTTTTGCTAACCCCCCTCTCTTTCCGAAAAGGTTCCCCTCCTTCCTCCGCGGCTACGTCCAGACCGGCCTCACCCACGCGTGGACCACGCACATCCCCTTCCTGCAGCCGTGCAGCCCCGCCACGCTCGTCGCCGACATCCTGCGGCGCGTGCTCGGGGCCTCCGTGTCGCGGCGGACGTACATCGACTTCTGCGCGGGCGCGGGCGGACCCACGCCCTTCATCGAGCGCGCGCTGAACACGCAGCTCGGGCGCAAGGCCGCCACCGCCCCCCGGGCCGCGCCGAGCTACGCCGCCGTCGCCGACCCAAAGGTCACGTCCGACGCCGCCGTCGACTTCGTGCTCACGGACCTGCACCCGCACGTCGAGTCCTGGAAGGCCGCGAGCAGCAAGAGCGATCGCCTCACATACGTCGCAGAGCCCGTCGATGCTGCCAATGCGCCCGCCGCCCTGCTGCGCGAGTACGCCGGCAGCGGCAGGGGCATATTCCGGCTCTTCAACCTCGCGTTCCACCACTTCGACGACAACCTCGCCCGCGCCATCCTGAAGAACACGCTCGAGACGAGCGAGGGGTTCGGGTAAGTACAACCCCAGCGGGCCCTACCCGCAAATCAAAACCACGTACCACAGGCTGACAGGTAGACCCGCAGCATCTTCGAGCTCCAAGAGCGATCCGCAAGCGGCTTCCTCACCTGCCTTCTGTTCGGCTTCTTCATCTTCCTCATCGCCCCCCTGCTGTACTGGTGGTCGCCCCTGCGCCTCTTCTACGTCTACGCCGTCCCCGTCGTCCCCTTCGTCCTCATCTTCGACGGCCTCATCTCCTCCCTGCGCACCCGCACCGCCGACGAGGTCGAGGCTCTGCTGCGGACCTGCGGTGCCGACAGTAGTGACTGGGAGGTCCAGAGCGGACGGGAGCGGTTCCTCTGGCCCTGCGGGTACTTGAATTGGGTTATCTGTACCAAGAAGACGACGTGAAGGGTCCCAAGATATTCGGGCCGCGGGATAGGGTGTATGTCGGCGCAACGGGCAAGGCAAAATCACGCATTCGAATCCACTGCCCTGTGCAGATAACGCTAGTTTCGCATTCTGTGCACAGTGTGGTGCAATGTATATAAAAGCTGTAATTATGTACGAATGGTATTCCTAATCAATCCCTCATAGATAATATGATAATGCTATTCCATGATATCCGTTGAAACGCCCCAAAACACTCTTGACATACATACATGGACACATTCGTAAAGACACATGAAAAAAATAGATACGGGCTGACGGCATCGTCGGTCCGGGTTCGGGCCGTCCGATCATCTCGTCAACCAACCAAGGTAATCCACAACAATTAGTGTCACCATGCTACAATATGACGTTAGCACGCATTATCTTAAGGTGGGTCCGATACTCGGAAAGGGGATCCAACTTACGCGTGGGGGGCAATTCGGACGTAGTACGTGCCGAAACCACGGTAGAATCGCGAGAGGCCCTCCTGCTTCGCTACCTTGACGAAGCAGTCCGTCATACTCTTGTACGGAAGTTTCCCGTCGGCACCGCGGTGCTGCTTCTGCAACCTCGTCTTCACGAAGTCGAAAGGCAGGCTGAGGAAGGAAGCGAAGAAGCCGGCGATGGCGCTGGCCGTCAAGGTTTGCGACTGCGGCGACCAGGTGGTGTTTGCTTTTAGTTGCGCCTTGGCTTCTGAAAAAAACGCAAGTTGACCCAGGTTAAGCGACATGGCTCGTACTACCGTCGGTGCTGCACCCGCCCAGAGGGCGGTAACGCCTTCGGACTTCACGATAGATGTCAAGGCGTCAATGACAGATTTATAGTTCTTGCGATCGGCGATAGGCTTCAACCCATCGGATTGCATTCGAATGAGGGCGAGATCGGCTGGGTTCCCGATGAAGGCTGCTATCCCACCTGCGGCAAGACCAGCGCTCGCTCGCTCCGCAAAGCTAATCTGATTACCCTTCTCCTGAGCACGTGTCGCCAAAGTTTTCATAAAGGTATCAAAGAAACCCAATCTCGCTGTAGTGTATACAGCCTGACGGAGAAGACCTGCTGATAGACCAGTGTATAAATCAACGGCTTTGCCTTGCGCGAGGATATCTCGCGTAACTGATAACGGAGTAGGCTTAGGTCCGGTAGCAACGCCCTCGCCTGCAAGTTGCAATCTGACTTTAATCATATCCACGGGCTGGATGACGGTAGTCGCCACCATCCCGGAGACACCGCCGTTGATGAATGGTAAGGCCGCCCGCATCACAGGCGTGTGGAGGAAATCGTTCCCCACGGCGGCAACGGTCTCCGTGCCTTGCTTGCTCATAGTGGACGACTTGGTTCGTGCGGCTTCCGCGGCTTGCTTCAGAGTGTTGGAGCTCATAATTCCAGTTAAAGAGGCAAGACACCGAGAGATCGAAAGAGCCGTACGCTGACGCAAGGTCGGGTCCCGTTTAAACTCTAAGAATAAGGCGATAGAGAGAGCAGAGGACTAGTGTGATAGTTAGCAACATGTCCGTAAGTGCGAGTCTAGTACGCTTTTAAAATGATTAGACGGCTGGTAAGCTCATAAGAAAAGCCGGACTAGGTAGGGAACTCCAGAGAAGGTCCGGTAAAACGCCATTGGCTGGACTATTCAACATCCGCTAAACAGTATGGCCATGGCCGAGGTGGATAGACAACCGACGTGTAATTCGGCTTCATTTCGCGGGTTTAAACGGTAATGTGGTTGAGGCTTTGATTATCTATGGTAAATGTAGATGTGGACCTCGTCGGAAGAGATAGGAAGTGGGGGTACAAATAGATTGACGAGGTCTACAGGAACAGCTGAAATGCTACCTAGGCACAATGTAGGTAGTGGCCCTGGCGAAGTGGTTGGAATCGCAAATCGGATACCCGTTCCAGGTTCGCGAGGATCGACCAATAGGGTAGTAAGTTGGTAATAGCGGATAGTGGATTAGTACCCAGTAGGCAAATGGTTGAGAATGGCTGGATGTATGCCGTTTGGTTGACAATGGTATTGAATCAACGAAATGGGGTGGACCAACTTATGCAATAATGTCTCAGTAGAATTAATAGATCAACCGGACATGGGATTCTGGCCTCCCCAACTAGAAACTAGATGGTAGACCTCAGCCCTGGATCGATGTAAGCTCACCGAGACCGGCAGGATGACGGATCTATCAGGTTGAGCTCAACAAGCGGGAGCTCTATGTACGTATGTATGTAGGGTGCACGTAGGGAAAAGCAAGATGATGTCAGCAGAAGGATTATTCCGGTGCGGATTCGAAGCAAACAATTTGTCGAGTTTGATGAGAGGGAAGTCAACGGAAGATAAGGACGAATTTTGCAATCAACTGAGGCACGCGATCAACACGGGATGACTGGCTCGCTAAGTTGAAGCAGGGGTTCAGGTGATGTAAAGAGTCGAGAAGAACAAAGCATCAATTTAGAAGGAGGAAGCAATTGAGCAGTAAAGCAAAGAAATGTCGACGACCCTTTTAATTTCCAAAGAAGAAAAAGCCAATCAAAAAGACTGAGCAAGGTAGGCTCGGAACCTTGGGTACAGGTGGCGTGAGAGTTGATGGAGATGGAGATGGAGATGACGACGTCGGTTGTGGATGGGAAAGGTAGTAGAAGGTTGATATAGGAGGTAGTTGATTACAAAAAAAAACTCTAGATAAATTTAGCTAAGGCAAGAATAAAGAGAGGATGGGATGGGAAAGAGCAAGGTGTACCTAGTAAAGGACTCAATGCTTCACTTATGTAAAAAGGGCAACCACATCCCATGGATATCTAGTCTCAGATGCCTCCTCTTCTCCTTCCCTCAACTAACCGAGAACTCATTAATGATTGGCTTTGAATAGTCTCTAATACCTAACACGTATAGCTTCGTCGTCGTTAGTTGGTTCTAGACTACCGAGTTGATCAAATGCGGGGTTGCGCATAGCATTCATCATCTAGACATCGAATTGGAAATCAAAGATGGTGTTGTAGGTGTAATGGGTGTTAATGACAACCTTGGAAGTAGTACTACACGCGTATTCGACGTAGCTTTTACTTGTCCGTCACTTAGAAGTTAGGATCCATTCTATCCATACCATTTATAACAGCCACCTAATGCGCTATCAACCTAGCTAACCCAGATAATGATTATTTGACATCGGGTGAGAATTGCCTATATTCCAACCCATTTAGGTCTTCTTTAGTTATCCTATCCGATATTCAATATGAGGCGAACTAAACAAGAGTATGAGGTAACTAGGTAGGTATCTCTCTTTACTAGCCTTATAGAGGACCACATATAAGTAGCTTGGGTACCCATAGTACTTAAGCATATGTACGCACATGGCTGGATGGATCTCGGCATTGCATTATAGATCTGCGCTGTCTTCCCAGGTTACAAGGTTCAGGAGACTGTAATGTATCTAGGTACAAACAATACAATTGATATCGGATTTGCGGAAGTCCGTAGTGTATGTTTAAAATGAACTGGATGTATCTCAACTCGATAGTTCAAGACATTGGACGTTTTCGAAACAGCTACCGAGTAAACTAGAACAATCAAAGAATATTATTTCTTTCTAAATCATAACGTTTAAATAGTGCCTTTCTCTTCTCATGCCGTGATATCCTCGTCCCTAGTCCCGAGAGCTGGCGTATTGCGGGGTAAAGTCCCTACAGGTCTAGATGATGTACCTAAGTGGGACTTGTCGCATGAAGCTGTACTTCCTTTATCGATAAGCACGTGCTAACTTACGATCAAGCTTTAAGAGCTATCACCTTTATGTAAAAGGAAATCATCTTTTCATCTTTCATAAGTGATTACAGATCTGTATTACTACTGCTAGATAATTTCAGATCTGAAGCATTTTGCGAGTTGTCATCAAGAAAATATAGATTTCTGTGAATAACAGAATGCCTTTTCTGCTAGATACTTTTGTTGAAGAAAGAGAGCTATCATAGGTACCTAATTGGTAATTTGTGATCGCCAAGGTGACGTCAATTTATTTGGAGCTCTTTCCTACGTTAAAAATACATGGCTTCTGATAGGCACACATGTGCAAGCAGGTCCTATCCTAAATAGGCCACCTACATCTTCTGGTCTCCAACTTAAAATTCCAATAACTTTTCGATCTCCTCCTCCCACAGGAAGCCAAGCTCTATCTCCTTGACTGGCAGAAGGCAGCAGGAGCAGCAAATTACTATCAATAGAAACAAGTACAAAAGCTTTTATCCACATGCCCCATACTTCCACATTTCAAAGAATGTACCTCATTTATAATCAATTCTTAGTGGTCATTAGAATTATGAACCTGTGGATTTTTTGTCTTGGCTGTATATGTTTCTATTGATAGTAATTTGCTGCTCCTGCTGCCTTCTGCCAGTCAAGGAGATACAACAACCGATATCTGTACTCCAATACGCCTATGCCTACGTACGGAACAGAGCGAAAGCCTCGGGTCGAACTATCGCAATGTTTCATTCTTTGTTCTGAAGCAGTCGGCAACTTGGTATCCAGACGCAGATGCCCAAACACGCTGCCAGGATAAAGTCAAATCCCAATGATAGCTTCCGTCACTTGTCGGAGGATAGTACAAGTGATGGTTTTTGACGAAGTATATAAGCAATCTTATTAGTGACATTCAATTCATCTATCTGTCAATAAACCCTGATCATCTCTAATTCATATCTTGGCTGTCACTACGGCACGGGCGTTCTTCGATTCTCAGGGATATTTGAACTTCTTCATAAACGGCCCGGAAACCCAGATATCCATCAGTGTGAGCTAAGAACCCTGAAATGACGAACGATAGACTCTTACGCGAACGGCCATCGAAGACAGGTTTATCATTGGTCTCTTTTTTTCATTGGCGCGCAATCTCGATTTTGTGGTCATAAACGCGCAACGTGAACAGCAGGTTTTGCGTCTCTTTGGACGATTCCCCTCTTCCCACCGGCTTGGAAGATACTACAATAGAACCGACCTATCATACTATAAGCTACGATATGAATACTCGTTAACTTACCGGTAGTGGGAAAGCTACTTGGTTTCGCACGGCTTGTTGTCACCCCACGCGTTTTCTAGCGCTTTGTCCTCCGGATATGGTTGCTCTCTTCGATATGTTTAGCAGTTTGCCTTAGGAATCTATATTCGCCGACATACTAAGATATTCTACTCTCGACGAAATATGAACAAGTCGGAGCCGGCTTGCTTCCAAAGATGCCGAAGCAGCATATAGGGATGATCAGATTCCTTCTGTGAAAGGAATCGTCCTGACCGGGTCTTTCCGATATTTCTCGAATTGATTCCTTTGACCTTCAAGGTGTAGGTACTGCAACGGCAATGGTATCTTTGAGGTTCACCTAACTCGGCAGGATGAAACTCCAGAACTCCGATTTGTCGGCCTTCTGTAAGCAGTTGTTGTATTACATGTGATCCGTACGGCAAATGATCCAGAAGAGGGTAAACAACAAACGAATAACAATCATACCGCTAACACAAAGTTAGTCAGTAACTCTTACACTTATCCAGCCTTTTACCAAACCTCTTACGATAGTCATCGACGAAGCGACGCTAAGTTGCGAAAGGTCTCATATTAGAGTCGGTGTTATCTTTTCATCGATTATATGCTCACATCCTGTAGCTCTGGTTGCTAAGCTCATTGTCGCGTGTTCATCATTCGACCATTGTAATTGCTATTCAAGCCTTACCCTCTTTGGAAATCTTAAGTCGCTTTGCATGCAAGGAAACAGAGAAGTTATGCCGAATCTTCATAGGACGAAACACCAGCATGACTCTTAACGAGCCACCCCGACAATATCGTTTATTTTCCGGATGGTATGCGCTATAATTGGTCCAAACCTACAAGTTTGGGGCCGATGTAGCTTCTCAGTATATATATTCTACTTATGAACGGTAAATTGGCCATGATGGCTTAGACTCGATCGTCCATCATGTTCGATCCCCAAGTTAACAAATGGTGAGGACGGCCTGTTGTAAGTATGCCAGGCGCTTAGGGCTGCATCTCATCTCCCGGTTTTGTGGCTAAATCACCCCTGACCTACCCGGAAGCGCTGCTGTATATAATACATCTGCTGCACAGGTACATCGCATGTACTTTTTTCAAAAATTAGCACTGGACTTGCTGAATCATTAGGTACCATGCTGTCATTCGAGATCCTACAATATGGTCAAGAGTTCTGATAGGGCTTGTTAAGAACTTAGCCATAAGGCTGTTATGGGCGATAGTCCCTCACTTGCGAACTCTGAGACATATTGGAGATTTGACAAGAATCACCCGAACGAATGAACAACCTACGGGTTAAGATATCCAATCGGTTGCTACATACCAACCTAGATCATCTCAGTATAGATATGAGGTAATTGACCTCGGGTATTGCTTCGTTAAACCACCGTCTTCGGTCCGGGCCACCGGACTAGGCCTTCTGCAACGGTTGTTTGGCTATATGTGTCCGATTATTGAATCCACACAGCCCACGGAAAGGGATCAATTTCATTATATGTATATCTATATATATATTCAAGTCCGGAATTCCTATGCTGGTTATATGTGCACATCCCGTAGCTGGTCGAAATCCATGTGAAGAAAATATGCACGTATGCAAAATGTACATAGTAGATATCATTTATCATAAATCTCAGCCGCATGACAGCCACCACGTTCTCCAACGACCTAAAACGTAGAAGGGAATTTCGTTAATCTTCCTCCGTCTGTCACGATGAGGGTGCCGTTGCAATAAGCGCCTGCTCTGGAGGCTAGGTAGAGGATAGTACCTCCCAAGTCCTTCTCGTCTCCGGCGCGTGCTAGGGGGATCATGTCTTTCCCGACGCCCCCTCCCCCCTCGATTATAGGGGCAGACATCTCGCTCGGGTAGACTGTTCACGAGTTAGTGCGATTTTGAGAGATGGTATTTGGCATTTTTTTCCCTCCAAATTCAATACTCAGATTTACGACGGAACAGGATAACTTACGACCGGGACAAATGACGTTAGCCCTGATATCCCATTGCGGCAGCACAACACTCAGGTGCTTGATGAGATGTATGCAAGCGGCCTTGCTCTGGCCGTATGCGAATCCGCCTGTATTTATCTTGTTCAGGCCACCGATGCTGCTTATGGCAATCACCTGGCTCTTCTGCTCTACGTTGCCCTGCTTATTCCCGGCATCGAGGAGCTTCAGGAAGGACATGGTGGTATACCAGACGGCGCTCGTATTGACGCCGAACGTGTTGGTGTAGTCCTCGAACGGCACTGATAGGTTAGCCTCGATGAACTCATCGAGTGTCGTCTCGGGCTTGGGCCGAATCCCATACGGCCCGCCGATGCCCGAGTTGCAGATGAGAAGGTTGACGAAGCCGGACTCCTCTTGGATACGGGCGGCTGCTGATTGGAGCAACTCCTTGGATGATACATCACAGGTTATCGGGATCACGTTGGAGCCGATGTCTGCTGCGGCTTGCTGCAGGACGTCTAGCCGTCTTCCCAGAATGTACACCTTGGCGGCTCCGTTGGCGGCTAGGGCCTTGGTGATCATGAGCCCGATCCCTAAGATAGGGTGGGTGGGTTAGTAAAGGTATCTTATATCCATGGTTTTATAGGCCCTAATACAACTGACCTGTACCACCACCTGTAACGACTGCGACCATCCCCTTGACATTGAACAAGTTCTCAGCGCCGAGGGTAGCTGTGGTGGTCTGTGAGGTCGACATTTTAACTAGTCTTGGTTTATGTCGATATCAACACGAGGTTTCTTACGATACCAGGACTTGATTCAACGTCTATATTTGTTTAATTACGTTGTTGACGGTCTCCTCAAAAGGGTGAAAGACTATAGGTTGCTCGTTTTATTTTGAGTTGCCTCCCTAGGTATATATGATGACTAGGTAGATAAGTTTAAATGGTAACGTCGCTTTCGTAAGCCATCATCGTTTCTACTCAATATTGCCCCAACATCATGGATAGGCTCAGTCATCTACTTAGGATACGGGTCTTCTATACCCCTCAGTGGAGCCGAAGCTCGCGGTTCCGAATGAGACGTCGCGCGTTAGTTGCTCATAAGCTTCCTTTTTTCTGACCGCTAACATACACGAAGAGTAAGCACCCTTACAAATGCTTTCACTCTTTGTCGATAGAGGATATTGTAGTATTAATGTATCTTGAGATTATTCAGAAAATACTGGTTTATAGGTATTTATTGATGTCTAATTGCTCTTATCCTAAATCAGGAGAGAAATGTAGTCTAGATGTTGATGCTTGAAGATGGGAGGGAGGTGGGCCAACGGCCATCTCGAAGTTCTGCCGCAAGTAAATATCGATTTAACCGATATGTTTATATACTGCATATAACAATATATCCCGATAAACCAACCTTATCGCCAACAAAATTTCTGTCGTCAATAATTTCTAGGAACTTGGAATCTTTCTTTTTATGCGCAATACTTCCAAATCACCCACCATGCCGAAACGAAAACGTAACCACGAACCCAGTCTCAAGGAGAAATTGGTACAATGGCACAAGGAACTGGCGCGGGGCATGAAGACAGCCAAAGGCTTCGAGCGCCAACGCCTGAGCAAGCGCATTCGGGAGGCACAGGAACAGGTCGACCTGGACAAGGCCGCGAGGCTTGAGAGGGAGGTTATCGTTCTGAAGGTGCGTATTAGATCCAATTAGGAACATACACATAGTTATATTTTACCTAATATGCGGCATCCTACAGAGTCTTGACCTTCAACAAGCTGCACACGCACACTTATGCTCCTCGCTACTGAAAATCAAAGGCGTCGCTGAATCCCCCCGTCTACCCACCGATCTTGTTAAGCCTATACCGAAACCCGACGGACTATCCGAGGAAGAGAAAGCTGCGCTACATAACGTCACGAGCGCACTGTACAATCGCAAGCAGATCTGCGATGTCATCAAGGAGGCCATTATGGGTACGTGCATCGCGCTGAGGGTTCCCATGCCGGACAAGATGAACAAAGGCAAGGGAAAGAAGGAGAAAAAGGACAGCCGAGAAGATAAGGGAGAACAAGGCGACACGAGGAGTAGTACTACAATGGCGGTTCGTCGCGATGAAAAAGAGGAGGGGGAGGAGGAGCAATCTGAACTTGAAAATGAAGAGCCAGAGCCTGTGCTTCTGAAGAGGAAACGGGACATGGTTGCAGACGATGACCAGGAACTTGAAAGCGACGAGGAAGATAATCCTTCGGACGATGAGCCCTTTGAGGGCTTCCCGGACAGCGATGCGGAGGAGCGAGTTTGGTCCCGGTACGATCAGTTTGTCGCGGGGTCGTCGAGCGACGAGTCGGATGAAGATGGCGCGAGTGATGAAGGTGAACTCGCCGCAGATAGTAGAGCGAGATTGGTGCGGAAACCGGCCGCCGCGGACGACATATCGATATCATCAGCCGAGTCATCTGAGTCGCAAAGGAGGGACGAGAATGAAGATGTTTCCGAAAGCGAGGACTCCTCATCCGCTGTAGCTCCACCTTCCAAGAAGACAAAAACTGCGAGAAATGTCCCGGTCACGACCGGCAACTCGGCTTTCCTGCCCTCGCTGATGGGAGGCTACATATCAGGCTCCGAGTCAGAGGCGTCCGACCTTGACGTCGGCCCACCGGAGCGGAAGAACCGGCGGGGCCAGCGCGCGCGGCAGGCCATCTGGGAGAAGAAATACAAGGACAAGGCGAAGCACGTGCAGAACCAGCAGAAAGCGCAGGGGAGAGATCAAGGGTGGGACATGAAGCGAGGCGCCGTAGGGGACGACGAGGGTTCCAACAAACCGTGGAAGAAAGGGATCCACAACCCCTTCGAAAATCCGCACATCCACCCCGAGCGCCAGCGCCAAATGCAGGGGACGAGCCAAACGGAGGATCGGGATTTCCTGGAGAAACCGAAGCCGAAGCTGGTCCCTCAGAGAGACGATACGGGTACCTTGCACCCGAGTTGGGCTGCGGCTAAGAAGGCTAAGGAGGGGAACCAGAAAATTGCTTTTCAGGGGCGCAAGGTCGTGTTTGATTAGAGCTAGATACCACGTTAGCAAATCACTAGGGTCACTACGAAATCTTGCAGCGTATGCGAATAATCATTGTTTGTTTGCGAAGACGAATGCTAAGGGTAGAATATTCGAAATCTCTCTATCCAGGTTTCTTCGCAATGTTGAACCCGCAAGCTCCCCAATCAAAGTCTTCGCATATTCTTCCCATTCAGTATCTCACGACGCCATATCCTAGCAACATGTAAACTCTCTTTTATGTAGTCATATCCTCTATAGTTATTTGCGATAGCAAGATGGTGATGTGTGGCGACAGGTATGTAAAGTTTTCTCCATGGATTCAAGGTTTGTCATGGAGCAAAATGATAGCCAGAGAAATGGACAATCCGCCTAAACAGGTCATTTGTACGAAGTGCCAACGGCGTTTTGAGTCAAACGTTTCCCACAGGAATGTGGTTGGAATCAAGTATTGATGTAGATTAGTCCCTTCCGAGTGCTAGAAATCCGAAGTGGGAAATTTGAGTACTTGAAACTGAACGGCGACGACTCAGTCTGCCTAGTGTGCGAAACACTTCAGATCCTTGATCTGTTATCAGGTCTGGATAGCACCCTCGGTTCGAGCTCGCGCTGGAGGAATGAGATTTCGATGTCGGATTCGAAGATCTAGTGGGACAGCCTATCTGCGAACCGTTGAGCGAGAAAACGAGTGTACCTGAAAGGTTGCGGAATGAAAAAAAGATGGGAGATGATGTACATTCCGCAGACGCCTTCATCATCTAAGTGACATGAGTCCGAATGTAACGTAGACGTAAAGTGAAACGTCTGTGCAATTCGTATGGCTGCCTTCAAGGCTTCTTACCTGGATTGTTCCGAGGTTTGCGTTTATTTTGACGTTGGAGACGGCTTCTATCCAGAGCCTTCTGATTTCGCTCGCGAGCGCTAAGTTTACGGCGCTTGGCTGGGCGTCTCCTGTCTCCGTCTTCACTGCTAGGTGGGGTCTCCCCCTGGTCGAATCTCTCCTCCCAATTATCATCCTCATTCGCATCATCATAAGCTCAAGGTCAAAGTTGTGGGGTTGTAGTCCGTTCCAGTCGGCGACTGGATTCTGGACTTCATCATCGACAGGCTCAAGTTTTATCGGTTTACTCGGCGAAGGGGAGCGAACGAAGAGCGCTGAATCGGAGTCGTCGCCGCTGTCAACGCCAGTGAGGTCTATGATTATAGGGTCTACCTCTCTGATACCGGTTGAATCCAATGACGGCGGCGTCAGCAGATGGTTTACGTCCTTTCTATGTGAGCCATCTTGACCTCTTTTCATTCGCTCCAATGGATCGCCAGCCGAGCCAGAGCCTTCTCTCACGAATAGATCGCTTGACCTACCATCATCGTAGTCGGTACCATTGATACCCCCTTCGCCAGCGTCACCCCCGTTGCCTGATATCGATCTGACCTCGCCAAGAGACACGCCCGCGGGTTCGCCCTTATCAGAAGCGTACTCTAAGTCTGAAGTTGGTAATCCCTCGTAGAATGTCTTGACAATTCGCATATCGTCTGCAGATGGGACCCAGTCCTTGAGGCTAGTCAACGGCGTTAGCATCTTAAGCTCGCTGCCAATGGCACGACTGGGCTTCTTGGGTAACGTCACGACGCTGTTGATATCGTGGATGAACGACGAGTCTCGGATTGGCTGGCGGTGCATGGCACCTTCGCACTCCTTGAAACGGACCCATTTCATGCCACGCAGCTGGTAGATGTAATCTATCCCTTGGAGCGTCCGCATCGATCGGTATCTGCGGTAGTTCGGATGAGTAGAAGTACGTCGGAGTAGATTCTCGACTGGGTGGAATGGTCTATCGGTGTTCTCCGCATCGCCGTGATCGCGATCAACAGCAAACAGCTCATCGTCATATTCATCACCTCTGAATTCAACGTCATCGGGAACATCCTCTCTACACATGTCGTCGTCCTCATCGCTGTCACCCTCTACAGAATAGGCTTACGAAGTTCTCATACTTGCGTCTTATTCGATCCATGGCGGACTCTTGAATGTGAATTACTAAGGTTTCAAGACGTTTGGTTCTAGGTAGTCAACCATCCCAAGTCTAGCGAACGGCGCGAGATTCGTGTCGGATGCCTGCGCATCAGAGAACCGTGCCACATCAGCTCAACATTAGCCAACCTCTCGACCCGCGCGGCGCTGATTCCGTTGCAGAAGCGATGCCACTCACCGAGCGAACTAAAGGCGAATGTGTTATGCCCGTAAAAGGCGTGAACGCCGATGAAGTGCCAACGCTTTGAGACCAATAGAGGACTGAGGACGGTGGTAGGGTCACGGGCCAAAGCGATTTGGCATGGTCGTGTGCCGAAGTGGAACCCAGTTGGTAAATGGCTTCGACGTTCATCGTCGCTCTCGGGGAATTCATCTCGGAGAGGTGGATTCGAAAGGTCCAGCCGGGAGAGACAGTGTATGAGATCCTGCCTGACGAATACTAGCCTGAAAATCTTGATCTGGACCTCACAGGGAAGTTGTTTGAATGGGAAAATGGGCTGCTCTAACAGATGAAGGGAAAGCGGTACTAGTTTTGTGAACAAGGAAGGCAATATAATGGTCAAGAATCCGCGGTTGCATAAGTGATCGCCATGGATGCTAGCATGTCCACCTCGTCGTGCGCGACGGGGTGAGTTCATCCTCCGAAACTTCCCCGTCATGAAAATGAAAGTCGGGGTGGAAAACAGTCAGCTTCTGGGACATATCCTCCTGTTCACAGCTCGCGCGGTAAACTTGGGAATAGCTTATGCTCGCGTCACCTTGAAGGTATGCTCTAAGCATATGGCTCCACGGCTGTGTAACAATTTTAGTACGGTTTATGGATAAAAGCTCAAGAGAAGCACTTACCACGGGAGGCCCACGAATACCTTGGGCCTTGTCGTTCAAGCGCTTGATTTCTTTCCTTAGTCGGTTCTTCTCTCTCGTACCATTTCTTCTTAATGATCTAATCATTTGAAGATATCCCATAATTCCTTGATCAGAAACTCGACGATCTTTTGTTAGACATTGTACTTGTCCTTAAGATCATTGTAGTTACCATAATGGGTATCCTCGTCGAACTCAGAGCGTGATATCAGGTTATCTATGAGTCCTGGAATACCAACGGATACCTCGTCATCATCTGGGAGTTTTAGTGTGTGCCTCCTCACGTGAGATGTTGATAACTTCCTGCTTTCGTCGCTACTCTCCTCATCATCTCCATCGTCTCCATCTTCGCATCCATCATCATCTTCATTCTCCTGCACGTTAGGCTCTTTGTTGACATGCCGCTTGATGGCATCCTCCAACTCTTCAATCAATTGATCAATTGATCAATATCAGGGCCGTATTTGGGGACACCCTCGTGGCTGTCGTTCTGTTCCTGGGATATCTTGATTTAGACGTGACTGAATAAACTAGTTGTAATCATTCAACTCCCTAAGATTTGATGCCTATGGGTTAGATTCATAGTTCCCGCGAAGGCCATAGGAGAGGGTGATGGCTTCCGTTGGAAGGGAATTTAGTATGGGCGACTACCTATAACTTACCAAGTCGACTAACCCTGGTATTCAGGTTGATAGAAAAATATTTGATTGTGGGTGGCTGAGAGAAATAGATACGAGTCAGAAGTAGGTAAACACTAGAATGAACGAATTAATCACCAAGTTCCAGTATCGCTGGCCGTAAAGTAAGTGATGGTACTCAAGGATTTTCTGGGAATATCTGGCTCGTCTCTTAAAGGACTTCATGTGTTGAAAAGTAAAAGATATTTGATTTTGGGATTGAAATGACGTAAGGATTAGAATTAGGAAGATATTGAGAATGGATCGATGGTTGGTATAAGTGGTTTAATCTCATGAGGTTAGCTATATAACGCAGGGACGGAAAGCTCCTACTAGTATAAGATGAGTCATCGGGTATAAGGAAGGCAGTGAAGTTATTTAAGGGGGAAGCGCCGTACGATTTGGCACAGTATCAGGTGAAAGTGCGTGCCGGAGGGATCTATTCTCTATAGACGTATCTATCGCAGGCAATGTACAAACGGCTAACCAGTGATATGGTATCGCGGGAATTCTCATCCAGGAAGATATAGGAGTCTATATTTCCTTCATTGATCGGAAGAAATCCTACCAACAGACGGCATCAGTAAGTTGTCCATTTAACGAAGGCGGACAGGGAAGGGGGAGAGGAAGCTGAGATTTAGAAACTTACCATCATGCCAGTGAAAACGACAAGTAGAATACCTCCTCCTGGCCCAAGTCTTAGGACTTTAGGTAAGAAACCCTTGTACAGGGCACCGAAGCCTTCCTCCTTCATCACAGTTATACAAGCACCCCAAGCCCAGTTGTACTTCGGGACGTAGCCGGCAACCTTGGGACTGTTCTGGATGCGCGACTTGACAACGTCCATCGGTGTGTTGATTATCGTACCGACTGTGCCTCCAATGGAACCCGAGACGAGACTGTTGAGAATCTCACCTTGCTTGGTCTCGGACTTTGGTAGGAGCTCCTTGACCTGGAAGATACAGCCGAAGTAGCCGGCGTTCCAGAGGATGTGGCGCCACATGGTGCTCTCAAGGCCATTGTACATGGCTAATACACCCTCGTTCTTGATCGTCTTCGCTACGACATCAATCATACCGGTATATTTGCCAGCCGAAGCTTTGTCTTGCAGTCTGATTTTGACTAGCTCGAAAGGTACGACGACAAAGGACTCGGTAGCTCCGGCAGATGCACCAGTCAAAATGGAGATGGACTGGTTCATCTTCTCGGCGCCGAAGGCTTTGCGGTAGAACTTGCCCCATTCATCGTTGGCAGCGAATTTGGTAGCGCGCTTCGGGGCTTCCATCAGAATAGGGGCAGTGATGCCTCTGTATAATCTCGAGAACCTGTGCTCCGAATAAGCTTAAAGATTTGTCCTTGGTTTCGAGAGGCTATCCTACCCTTCATTTCGAACGATCTTCTGGAAGCAGTCCACCATACCATTATAAGAATCCGCACCAGTTGCCTTGCCAGTTTGGAGTTGTCTGTCGCGTGGTAAGCTTCGACCAGTCCAATGGCCGACTGGCAATGTTGCTCACACTCGGGTTTTCACCACATCCAGAGGATACCTAGTCGATGTCAGCTATGCGCACGCGACAGATAGAAGAGGTGGGGTGGGTTATACATGGTTAGAATCTGACAGAAACGTAATATTAGATTATATATCCATGTAGGAATAATTCAAGATCAAGACTTGCCTCCGAGATGCCCGCGACGGCACCTAAGTAGGGTCGTTAGTTCATATGGCCTAGACGATATCAAGATAGAGGACGCTGATGCGACTAACCTGCGGCGAAGGTATAAACGAATGGTAATGGCTTATCCTGCGACATTTTGAACGAATATAACCTGCTGTAGACGGGTTGTGACCTTGATTAGAATGCAATTGGAGGTGGGCGATAAATCTGTAGTGAAAGAATACTTACCTGCGGTTACTGACGGTTATTGAAATTCGAGAAAATGGAAGTTTGGAATTATAATTTGCGACGACGGCGCATACGTAGGTACATAGGTAACCGCACTAGACTTCATTACCTAGGTTAAGCCCCACAACTGCCCGCCGGATCGGAGTTATCAAGGGATCCCACAGCATCTAACCCCAATGTGCACTAGCCCTACTGATTCGTTGTGTTAACCTATTAAGGCAACTTTAACCTGTTAATATTACGTACTCAAGTGGTCTTCTTAACTTATTTTCACGTTGTTTTATTGTCGAAAACTTTTTATGTGGAAGTTAAGAGTACATATATGCTAGTAATACTTGCATTGTACTTTGAAAACTTCATGGAAGCAATTTTCCATTGCTTAAGTATGTAGTGTAACTATATTAATAAGGCGAATATATCGAGATCTGGGGATTTGCGACTACCTCTTTTAGGCAGGTGGGAGAACAACCAAACCAGAACAATGCTATGGAAGAATTGTGTATATTTCACGGTGGTAGAATGAATCTCTAATATGTTTGAGGGCTAATGATTTATTTAAACTTTGGTCTGGAGAATACTTATATAAGTCTTAATCTTAGAGTAAAGTGATAAAATTGTTAAGCTCGTTGCTTGAACGTTTGTAAATACATGTAGTAAAAAGTATACGCACATGGTAGGTATGCTCATTGTATCCGACTGGAAACTGTAAAGATGATATAAAGGAGATTGATATGTCTGGTTAGCTATATACCTTAGATAGGTAGTAATATAGTACTACCTAAAACATACCCAAGTGCATTTGAAGTTCTCGGGGTGGACTCCTATTCGTAGCCTAAAGCCAAGCTGAGACTTGATGGTGTTGCTTGTTCGTCCAATATGAGAAACAAGGCGTAAAAGTGCAGACTGGGGAATCTCGTGGGGGGCATGCATGACAACTCCACAGCGTTCAATGTCTTGCAGGAACTTGAGTGATACTTTGTAGTATGTTGTCAGTTATTAATTCTGATACACTTGACCTTTTATATTTACTTCCATAAAATTACTGTATGATACCTCTCTTACTTATGCACTCCTTACTTTTCCAGGAGGTGTGCGTTGAGGATTGGCTTAAGTCTTAAGATTCCAGTTGATCATTACCTAGGCTGCTAGGTAAGGTTCTACATATGATCCAGGTACATCCATGGTAAAGAGGGCTGAGAGGGTTAGAGCGATGCCCTGAGGATTCGACATGCTCTTTCGGAATGAACTGTGATTGGTTCATAAGAAGCTTCCGATGACCCCGTCTTTTTTACTTTCCTGTCGCGGGGTCTTGGGGACGCGCGCACAAACCCCTACCTGCTCAGGGTATAATTACAGGGTGGTACTTCTATGGTTATCTAGCTTAGTAATAGCTATCATCTCCATTTCCATCTTCCTCTATGACACACATATTCCTATTGTTCTCATGATACACCATTCTTCAGTAAGACTTCACTATACAACAATACCTAGAGGGGAATATTTGACAAAATTTCGACGAGTTTTGCTGCTACTAAGTCTTCTATAACCTCCAGTGCCATCTCTGAGAGTATAGCGTATTTATACATACCTACTAAAGGGGTGTCATTATCGGACCTGCGATCGCTACAATTGAACCAATCCAACTCATCAATTCTTCCGATAGCGTACTATAGGCCATCTCTATATCGATCCATCTATCCATATCCATCTGTCCACTCAGGTATCCATTCGACACGTATCGCGGCGACTTTTAACATCGAGCGAAACGAAAATTAGTCCCCGAATTACTCTCTCCTTAACCCCCTCCATACGAGGCATCCCGAAATATTGAATAACCGCACATATCATCGTAATCGCGAGTTCTTTACGATACAACGACATCAGCGGGATAATCCCCCATCCTTTTGTCAGGTCGAAGCGCTTCCAATAGCACCTTTAAACAGGCCGTGATCCTCCGAGACTCACAGCGAGGTGCAGTTTGAAGTGCTTTGAACGACGTCCTAGCGTATACACATGAGTCATCTACTTTGGAAATATTATTGGGAAAATGATGTCGACAAATTCCGTCGGCTGCTGGCCCCGATCAGCTATTCCCAGAATCCATCTAAGAAGCCGAGTACAATAATAGGAAGCCCTGGTGCATTTGGAAGCTCTCCACGAGCCACCAAACCGCGCAGGGCCTCCGGTTTTGGCTCTGGTACTGTCGCCCCCAAGAATGCAGGTAACAATCTTGGGAAGAGTGAGGTGAATAGCCGCGACCATTCCGGCCTGACTATCCTCCTTCGAGCCGCCTCGTCCACTTCCTCGGACGCCATATGCTTCGTCGAGGCTCTCCTCGATCACCCCGCTATCGATATTTACATCCAGGACCATGAGAGTGGATGGAATGCCTTACATAGGGCACTCTACAATGGAAACATCTCCATCGCGCGGCTGCTTCTTGAGAAGGAACGCAAAGACTTGACAAATTCACTTGGTGGCGCTACTGTGACTAGGGTGGGGCAATTAATAAAGACTAAGGATCATGAAGGAAACAGTCCGTTCGACGTTTATAACGCGACTATCGCATTGCGAACCCTGAAAGTATCTGAGGATCGTGCTAGCTTAGAAGAATATGGATCGGATACCGATGACGGTTCAAGTAGTGATGACATCAGGTTAGATGCTAGCTTACCGCTTTCAATAACTGTGCCTGGCTAACATGTTGTTGTTCAGGCATCATAACAAATCTGCCACTTTGGGTGAAGAAGTTTTCACCTTCGGTAGTAACAACAACCTGAATCTGGGTCTCGGCGATGAAGATGACCGACAGTTTCCTGAGCGCATCTATTTAAAGAGACCGGGCCGCTTAGTTCAACACTTCTACGACCAATTTCTTGAGGAGAGGAAGCATCAGTCAAATATGGACGATTCCATATCTCGTGATTTATCAGAAGTCCCCTCCTTGATTCAAAATCGCCCTTTAATGATTCGGGATGTCGCGCTATCCAAATTGCATAGTGCTGTCCTTACAACTGATCCCGTATCCAATCTATATATCTGTGGCATTGGGCGTGGAGGTCGTCTAGGTCTTGGCGATGAGAATACCAGGTTCCATTTCATGCCTGTTCAAGGTGGTCTGTCTGACAGGAAAGTCGTTCAAATTTCCCTTGGCCAAAATCATTCGATGGCCGTCACTAGTACGGGAGAACTCTGGACTTGGGGGTTGAACACGGATTCACAACTCGGGTTCCCCCTGCCCCCTCCAGTGAAACCAGATGAGGAGCCAATGAGTTCGACTCCTCGACAAGTATTTGGTCCCTTGAAGAAGGAAATCATACTTGGAGCAGCAGCCTCTGCTATACATTCTGTGGCACATACGGGATCCTCTCTATTCTGTTGGGGAAAGAATGTGGGTCAACTTGCCTTGATGGATGCAGATTCTAGATCTCTCGAGGTTCAAACTGTTCCCAGGAAAGTTGCCGCATCCCTACTCTCAAGTCATTCTTCCATCGTCATGGTGTCGGCTGTTGAAAAAGCAACCTCCTGCCTATTTGAGGATCACACTGTATGCGTGTTCACGAGTTATGGCTACAACATGATTAAATTTCCTACTTATGATCCCTTCACTAGCTCACCACTCCAACGCTCAGTACAACTTTCTAAGTCTTCCCGGTATGACCCTGGTCGCCGTGAGATACATCACATTACCTCTGGCGGAGATACTATAGCGGCGGTGACGGGAAATGGCGACTTGTTCACAATGTCAATCAACCATAAAAGTGATGGCAATCAGCCTGCTACGTCTACAACTAACCCATCAAAAATCAAGGATGCCGTGACCGTACCGCAGTGTATCTGGAGCTCGAAAAAGGACGGCGTCAAGTCCGTTACTGTTGGAGAGAATGGCTCTGTCATGCTCTCTACCCAGTCGGGGGCAGTCTGGCGTCGCATCAAACGAACGAAAGCCAAAGATACCAAGGTTCCCGTGGCGGCAGACTCAAAGCGCAAAGATTTCAAATTTCAACGGGTTCCATACATTACAGACATTGTTGCTGTCAGGAGCTCTACGTTCGGTGCGTACGCCGCGGTCCGCAAGGACTGTGACGTAACACGAGAACAACTTGAGATTGATGAAGCAACATTGTGGCAAGATATTGCCCCACTGTCTCCTTTCTCCGGATTTAAGAATTCGAACCATAAGGTTAGAGAGAATAAAGATACATGGAAGTTCCAGGATCCCGAAGTACTCAAGGGCCGAGTAGACACATTAGCGTACGAAGTGTTGACATCAACTGATCTTGAGGAGGATCTTCACACCCACCTTCAAAATTGGCATTTTAAACATGAAGATCTGGGTACTGTAATTCGTGCAGCTGCCTACCCAGGACTAATGATTCCCGTACACGCTTGGCTTTTGTCAGCCAGGAGTCCATTGTTTCGAGCTGGACTAGAGCGATACAGAGAAACTGGAATATACGAGATCCCGGATCTTCTCACTATCACCGAGAAGAATAACATCACGACCGTGGAGCTTGCAGGCAGCGTCGATCTAATAACTCTGATGAATCTCGTCGTGTATATGTATCGCGACAGGGTCATCCCCGCTTGGAACTTCACGCGGCAATCAAAACCTCTGGCATATAGATATCGTCAAATCCGCACGGAGCTCATGAGACTAGGTACTAAGCTTGGCATGGCCGAATTGGAGGCTGCTGTCAGACTCCAGAGCTCACCGCCGCGCTCCATGAGTAAAGATTTTAAGGAAGCAATCGATGATCCGGCCTTTTTTGAGGATGGCGATACTATTTTGGAACTAGACGGAGATGAGATCCCAGTTCATAGCACCGTGCTTTGCCAAAGATGTCCGTGGTTTCAGGGCCTCTTCAATGGTCGTTCTCGTGGGTTCTGGTTGGAGAGCCGCCGTGCAGCACAATCCGATTCCGACCGTGTTAGAATTGACATGAAACACATGGATCCGGAGTCATTCCATTACGTGCTACAACACCTGTATGCGGATGTTGGTAGGGAGCTTTTTGACGATGTCGTGGCAGAGAATATTGATGAGTTCTCTGAATTGGTGATGGATGTTATGAGTATTGCTAACGAGCTTATGCTGGATCGCCTGTCGCAAATCTGCCAAACAGTTATTGGCCATTTTGGTAAGTTGATACCGCCCTTCATTTCCATGCACGTAATCTTCTAACCCCGACTGTCCTAGTAACTACTCGGAATATTTCAACGTTGCTTAATGCTATCAGCCCTTGTGCCGTGACCGAGTTCAAAGATAAGGGGCTAGAGTATATCTGTCTTCAAATAGAAGCAATGCTTGAAAATCAGTAAGTTTACCTGGCACACTATTACTACTCGTATTCTACCTCTGGCCCTCACCTTACACTGTTCTATGGGATTTCTTGGTTCTACGAATCACCGTCGCAATCATGGGACCCGTTTTTAATATGCGGCGTAAAATGCGAATTATGATGCTAACATGGGTGTAGTCTGCTTGATAATCTTGACGACGACCTTCTCCTAGAGCTCGATGAAGTTGTCAGGGACAATCAACTAGCTAGGTGTCCATTTGCTCGAAGCGGAAGAGCTAACCTGCTCCTCCACGAACGCAACCCTCACTTAACTCAAGATATTGAGGAAGAGAGGCAGAGACGGGTGAAAGAGATGGCATTTCGAGTTGTTCAGAGAGATGACGATAAGAAGTTGTCCTCCTCGTTTAAGACTCGTGTTGGGAGCCTGGATGAACCTGTTGGTGTTTCTCCAATGTCAGAAAGAAGCAGGAGAAAATCAAAGGCACTCCAAAATGAGCCCTTCACGCCCGAACTTCGACCAAGGGACTCACATGCCGATCTTATCTTTGCTATGGACGAAGAAGGATCTCCTAGTGCTACAATTCCTGTATCTCCAAGTTATCGGTCATTGCAGTCCGGCGAGCGCAATGATTTAGACCAAGAGCCAACTCTTGCCGGTCCTTGGCGAGATTCCAAGGGGAAAATAGTTGACTATTCTGTCACACCAACTGCTACACCCCCAACATCAACCTCGCAATCAGGACTCACTCCTCAGTCACATACCACTCCAACTACAAGGCATATTTCATCGGGAGGCAATCCATGGGGACCATCAGTTCTTTCAACTTCGCGCTTAGATCTAAGCGAAATGTTGACCGAGTCTCGGCCCGCTCAGTCAGTTCTTTCTGCAGGCTTAGCCGCTGAGAGAAAAGCAGCAGGTAACAAAGCCGCGCCAATAAAGATATCTCAGAAAGAAAGAAAAAGACAACTGCAACAAGTGGCTCGACAAGAATCTCATTCGCAACAATCACAGCCGCCGTGGATGAAGGTCGGGGAAAAGCAGGAATCCCCTTGGCAGAAAACACCGGTCGTTTCAAAGACGTCCTTGGGAGACGCGTTAGACTCTCCAGCAGGACCGTCAACGGTCGCCCTCAAACCGAAGGCACTTGTCGCTGCGGAATCTTCCTCTGCCAAGTCAATACCACGGCGTACAGCATCTCCAGATACGAGGTTTTCCGGGCAGAAAACTAATGGCAGTTCTCAAGTATCCACGGCCGCCTCGCAGTCTAAGCCACAGCAACTCACGCCACACTCTAAGTCATACATCAAGCGAACACCTAAGCCAGAGCAGGAAATGGGTCTCGGTTTAGCCGATATCATCGGGCAACAGAAGCGCGAGCAGGAAACTGTACGTGAAGCAGTTGCCAAACGCAGCTTACAGGAGATCCAGCAAGAACAAGCATTTCAGGAATGGTGGGACCAAGAAAGCCGACGCATGCAGGAAGACGAAGCAAGACGGACTGCACGCGAAGAGGGCAAAGAAAAGAAGAAAGACCACGGCAGTGGACGAAGAGGCAATCGAAACAAGTCAAGGGGGGGTAACACTAATCGAGGTGGTGCTGGAGGCCCTAGTAATAGTGGCAGTATTGCTACTGAAGGTGGCCCCAGTTCCAGTTCCCGAGGACGGGGGCGCGGGAATAGAGGGAGAGCAACATGATAGACGGCTGCCCTTCGAATCGGCCTAGGCTTACGGCGTATTTTGAGTCGGGGTGCATATAAGGGTACGGAGTTTCGGCCATGCATCGTCATAACCTCAATTTGCTTTTAAGGTCTGCCAGTTTGAGCAGAGGGCTCGCTTTAGTTAGGACTGTACGTTTTTAAAGACGCTAAGAATTGATGCTCATTCCACTTCTGAACTTGATAATCTCACGCCGGAAATCAATTCCCAGGTACCTAGGTAGATTGATAAGTATTCGGAAGTAATGCCAGAAAGGTAGGTACATGTGTCTCTAAGGAGGTCATCCACGATGTTCAAGATGCCAGTCAGCTATTTGACTGCCCGTAAGTCATGGGTAAATATTATGGTTGGGGTTAGGGTTCATTTGTATCTGAGCTGCTAAGGGTGCACGAGGAAATTAAAGCAATACACATGAACTGCAACTGGGACGACTAGACGTAAAGTTAATAAGTTATTATAATTGAATCTTGTAAATATTAAAAACATAAATCCCTTAATGGGAGTTTGTCATTTCACATGTGCGTACAAGTATCAAGCAATAAGGAATTCATTGATCTGAAACCTGGAGTCTGACACTATCAGCTCCAGCCCTAACCCTACCCCTAACCATAGGGTAACCATCCCTTCCCCGGTATCTCAACCATTTCAAGATAGCTTGGAGCAACTTGGTAGATTCTAGCACGAAGACATTTTTCTTGTCATTGTACTTTTCCTCTCAAAATGCCATTATTACGCCCCTCATAATTCAAGGTCTACTTACGAATTCTTTGAAGTGTAGTAGCGTGTACCCATAGGTGAGCTTACGTTAGATTCGATGAAGTCTGCCTCTTCAATCCAATCCCTAAAACCCCGGAGTACCCACCTAGGATGTCCATGGAGAGAGGTCGGGGCAGTCCGCGATTCGCTCTCCTCTTCTAGGCAAGCAGATTCCATACTATCAAGTCCAGCAAGAAAATCATCTGCTTCCGGTGTGCCAGGTCGGGTTGGGGTATCTTCTACTTCCTTCTCACTTCCGTAGAATTGAAGAAATTCTTCTTCGGTCTTTTCCTCTTTGTCTCTTTGGGCTATGCGTATGTGATGAATCCAATCGTCGTCACCCTCCCAGATCTGTTCGCCGTTGAAGAGTTCTACCGCCGTTATCCTATCATGGTGATCAGTCCAGTACAGGTAATCCAGTTTCTCCTTGCCAGTATCAACGAGCTTAGTCGAGTTGCCGAAACAACCGAGTCCCCAGTCGAGTCCGGGCTGGCCAAGACTTATTGTACGCTTCAATGGGAAACAGGTATCCTCGAACGTAGCGTTTTCGTTGATGGATAACGACTTGGGGGCGTGAGATCGACGGCCTTTGAACTTGCGGACTTGTAAATCATCCACTGCCGTTGACCAGCCGTGGTTGTCGACACTTACCCCTGGCTCTAAACCCTCGCCGTCGTAATGGATTCTGCCAACTTCCGTGAAAAACTCCATTGCGAACAACTCTAACGGGTCTGACCAAGTTTGGTAGAACAGGTAGAGTTTTTTGAAGTATTGGTTGGGATTGATGCTTATGTGAAAGAGGGCGTTTCTCTTTAAGTATTGCCATCTGTGCACTTCATATGGTTCTGGACAATGAGCATTGTTTTGAGGTTGTTAGTATAAAACATTCCTTGTTATCAAGACAATGGCCTAGTTTTAACATGGTTTTCTAACAGAGTTGAAATATTTTTAACAGCATGTCCTATGCTCATGGACACAGGCGTGGGTCATTGATCATTCATGTTGATTGATGTCATTGTAGCGTGAATTACTATACACTCTGTAGCCTTTCTTGTATTAACATGCCAGTGGAAATGATAATCATTATTGGTTGCATCAACGTCATACCTCCTCGCTTAGTGAGAGAATCAGGAGTCGAGCGAAGAGTGAACAATACCGCCACAAAATACCATGAAAGCCAGCAGGAAACCCCCTATCCCAAATCCACCCTGAATATCTTGTTTAGCAGCCGACCAACCTACAGCAATTATCAAACAAAGCAGGAAACATGTGCAACCACATAGAAAAAACTTGAATGTATCTATGCCTTCGACAAATTGAATTCCCCATCCTACAGACATGCCTGTTATTTGGCATGGCGTTAGCTTCTCCCGCATTTTCTTCGGCACCCTCCTGTACAAGTCTGGAAGAACACTAGCATGCGTCGGATTCTCGAAGAAATGCACAAGCATATTCGACCCAATTGGCGGCATTAGCTGGGCGGGCATCGGGTCGTACTGGTATTGGCCCAGTAAGTCCTCAGGTGGTATCGCAGGCTGGTCTCGTATCGACGCAATTTCTGTGCGATGCAAATCAAACTAGGCATAGATATCAATACGTGAATGTCTTCTATCTAGAAGAGGTTACCGAGACGCACCTGGACGAAATGGATACCTTTCACTCTTCGGATCCAAGAAAGTGAAAGCTTGCGGTGGTTAGTGCTGTAGAGCATCCGCAGCAGCGAGAAGAAATCTTGGTCTGAATTTATCGTGCAGACCTCTGGTTGATGAAGCTTCGAAATCCAGCGACCGAATGGAAGGCACGCCAATAGATAGTTGTGCGTGTTGTCGGGTCCTGCTTGGACCATCCGTGAGCATTTCCCGGGTTCTATATGGTCTTGCCTCTGCCAATACTGTGGCAGTCGAACATCAAAAACTTTAGAGCGTGAAGACCCTGATGGAGGCTTTCCTGAATTCGAGTAGCTTTGGCCTGGCCTTGAATTGTTGGATTCAAGGTCGCCGGGACTTCTAGACCGGACTCCATATGTAGATAGCATTTCTTTAAGCCTATTCAAAGCGCCACCTTGAATCTCTATGTAATCGTCGTAGAATTGTAGGCCACATTCCTGTATATATTAGTGCTTTCCTCAACTATGATCATAGAGCTTGGCCTACGCAGGTCCAGAAGAGCCGTTTTGCCTCCCCGTGTGCGTTCTTAGAGCGGGCTGAGACGACATAGTTATCAAATAACATTCTCATAGAGTCAAACCAGGTCCTTTTCAGAGAATTGACAGAAGCCTTCTCGGCGACGAACAGCCTCACATTTTCTCTGAAGTAGTGGAATGGCTCTGTCTCAAACATGAATTCGTTCAGAGCAAGAAAGCGGTCAACTTCGGGTTGCTGATTGTCGTCTGAGTCTGATTCCTCATCAATTATTTTCTCAACTGGAGCGCTCTCGGCTAAATGTTGAGATAGGACTCGAAAAGGCAACCAAAATTGATTGTAGACTTCCTGAGCTATATACCGCCGCTTTCTTTTCACAAACTTGCTGGCTCGGATTTTCAAGCTGGTGGAATCTTCTGAGGCACTCTGCTTTCGAGCCAGACTATTCAAATCTAGACTGTATCGCAAGATCAAAAGTGAAATTTGTTCTTTGGCCTCTTCCAAAGATGTTGTTCGAAGAAAGATCTGAGCCCATAAACCATGAAGGTATTTGTCATAGAGGAAACCATTGGTAAAACGCTCGAGAGCTGTCAGCGATCCAACTGAGCTCGAAGAAGTTACACTGGAACCGTCGTCGTCGTCGAAGAGGAAAGCTTCCACTGAAGAGAGATCATCATCAGAGGCACCCGAGGCTTCAGGATCATTACTAAGATTGGTATTATCAATTGAATCAACGCGTACTTGAGAGTCTAAATCATCACCGAGTTGCTGCGATTTTGATTTTGAAGCGAAAGGGAGTTGAAAATCTGAAATGCGTTAGTTCCTAAATGAGTATTTTTTATAGACGGTTGCAGTAATACCGCGTCCCCTCGCTCTAATGTTTTGATATCCTCGCCTTTTTGGCCGGACAACTGGGTTTTGATGCTTTTCCTCTTCAGTTCCCGAATCCGCATTAACGCTTGCGCAGGAAGAGGGAGTGACATTCCTCTCATAACTGGAAGATTCTGCTCGTTGGGCGTGTTGCTGACAGTTTTCCCCAACAAGCATTGTCCGAGTTGATACATGATGGCCTGGTTGGCCATAAGCTGAACATCGATCTACGGCATGTTGATAATATAAGCAGTGACAAGCGGAATACCGCTCAATAATCTGATAGCACATGCCGTTGAGAATGAATGAATCAGTACCTAGGTTAGATAGTGATATGTGACAACTAGGTGATCCTTTGGGCGGCAAAATTATCTAGTAAAGTCGGGTATATATTGGGTACCCATAACATTATAAACTGTGCGAGGCTGTAGTAACCCTATGGTCACGTTCTAACAATCTTGACGAAGGCATCGCCACCTTTTTACCACAACTCGCACCGCAAACGAAAACGAAGTAGGCTATGCAAATGCGGTGATCCATCTCGCATGGGGGGCTATATAACAACACTTATGAAATTGTTATTTTACATTTTTGCTGAATGAAACAGATTTTATATATAACGCACCCGACATCTTTTAATTACTCAACTACCCTATGACTTACTTGAGTACCTATTTGAATAATCCAACCAAATCAAACAACCTTTGTTTGGAATTGCTAAACACCTCAAGCCTACCTTCAATGGTCGCTGGAGCTTCGTACCGATGGGAGTGTAGTTCGGTCAGTTTAACAGCCGACTTACCTGTAATGAATGTTCCCGTGTATTGGATATTTCTCTGCGCGCGAAGTCCTCGGTGAGGGCCTTCATCTGCTTCTGGGGTTTGGTCGTCTATATCTCGGATACTTACAAATTCTTGAGGGAATTCCTTGCCTTCAAGTCCCCGGCTATTGTGTGTGTAGATTGGCAGACACTGTACATGCTCGCCGAATACACGGAGCACGATCATCTTGCGATATTTGGAATATATGGTTCCAAAAGGGGTTGCGGTCATATTCGGGTCATCAGATAAGACGTGCATCTCGTCGGAACCTGCGGCGGTGTGGAGAGGAGCGCTGAAAATAACTCCGGGATAGTATTGCTCTGTGAGCTGTCTCATATCTGTATCTCTGAGAGTTGATGTATTCAATCCGTACATGAATGATTGAACGCCATTCCATCGTTTGAGAGCTCTGATTCGTTCCTCGTTGAACTTCTTCGAATCCATACGCCTGGATTGGCCCCGGGGTGTCGGGGGATTTACCCATTCATGCTTGGTTAGAAGTCGACTCTCTTCATCATATCGGTCAAGCTCATTTCTTAATTCGAAAGGGGAGATGCACGCGTCGGCTGTACCGACGGTAGTTCCTAAAGCCGAATTCGGTCGCCTAGTAGCTATTGATATTGCATTCCTTCTCCAGTCTTTTCCTACTATTTCCGTCCTCGGGGTCTTGCTAGTAGACATAGACCGGCGCCTATCTGAATTTAGAGCGGGTTTCGAAACGTGATATTTATTTGGTGTTCCGGGCCGGCTTCGTGTAGTCGAGGCAATTGAATCTCTACGCTTTCTAAACAGTTCGACTCGATTTGAATGGAACGGGTCGCTCTCAGATTCCCAAGCATCCGGGTACGCGGAGTGAGATCTAGAGAGACTCGGCCGACGACGGGGGCCTGCTTCTTTGCCCCTGGAAGGCGGAACGGAAGTCAATCGGTTGCGATCTCTTCTATCCGCCATCTTGTAGTTGTTATGCTATTGATTTACTTCGAATTGGTGATACCCAGCGAAGTATACTTACGATTAGCACGGCTAACGACTGGCTTTTTCTTGTATATGAATGATGCTTGTACGGTAACTAAGTCTCCAGGACTAGAAAGTTGGTGGAAACGAAAATGGCGTCCCTCACCACCTATAACTTACAGAGACATAATTTATACCTTTCTATACAATTCCTATTACAAAGACCGCAGAATAATTACCTTTGTTTCTAAGAAACAAATACTATGCAACAAGTGCATTGTTATTGCCTGACAGTAGCGAGGCATACTATTATGTTGCTTTGTGCTGCCCGTAAAGGCAAATTCAAATTAAGGGGTAAATGGTCATTAACTAAAAGTGGTAGTGGACCCTTTGTCTGACTTTAAGGGGTTATTGTGTCGGGGGAACGTTCAAATTTAACCCCGTTTATCTCCGAAATGTGTATTATTATTATTTGTGAGCATGATCAGGAAATTACGTAATCTATCAAAAGGTGATAAGAGATTAGATTAGATAACGATACGAGGTTATCATGGAGTTATCCTGTTTGCTCAGTTTTACACTTTACATAGTTTAGCTCAAGCCTCAGCCAGCCAGAATATCCTATTCAATTGCTCAACACCCCATTGTTCACATGGTAGCACCTCATCGTTGATTAGACTCATCGTTGATTAGACTCATCGTTGATCAGAACAAGAATACGGCTTAATTGACAGACATTAAGCACATTCCGACGCCATGGAGAGAACTCCAGTAGCAGGTGGCAGTAGAAGTGACAGCCCTTCTAGCGCCAAGTGGAGTTTGGCACGTATTCAAGAGATAGTAGAAGCGTTGGTAAAGGACCGCGCAGAGATGTTGAAGCAATTTGAAGAAAATAAGCTAGAAAGAGAATACGAACGAATGGAGATGCAGAGGCTGTTGCAAGAGTCCAGAGAGCAACGAGATTCCTTCGTTCAAGATATCAGACGCATGACAGGACTGCATCAATTCGAAGATATCGAAGAAGAAGTGGCAGAAGAGGAAGAAAAATACTCTACCCCGCCAACCAAGGAGCCGGTGATGCCTTTTGTCACCAACCGACCTCAAGAAAAAGGCAAACGCCCCTCAAGACGACGAAGTGTCAGCGAAACCTCCGTCACGTCTTTATTCCAAAAGCTCAACTTGGAAAAGTCCAACAACGGTAAACCAGAATCCGATCCATCTGATCATTCAGACGACGATAAGGACGGAAAGCCTCCAAAGAAGAATCGTGCCGGATCCAACACACCGAGACCGGACATTAGAGAAAAGTGTTTGTTGGACTGGAGTGATTTTGACTTCACCCTCGACAAAGAGAACCACTTGAAAGGGCAAGACAACTGGGTTGTGTATCATGACGCACTCAAGCTAGCCCTAGAGGAGATTGGATATGAAGACGACATGATCCTCTCCGACCGGGATGACCTACGAATCGCAAAGGCCATCACGAAGACGTGCAAACGTCAACCACTCGACCTTGTGACAGGGATCCGCAAGGGAAGCAAGATGCTTGAGATATTCTCTAAGACATATACGACGAGTGGAAAGATATATCAGAGAGAGCTTTGGAAGGAATTAAGCAAGCTCAAGTATGACGGCAAAGATCCCCTTTTCTTCACCTCCAGATGGCAACTACTCGTTCGCCAATGTAGAGATACCGGAATGCCTATTGACAACCAACAACAGATCACCATGTTCTTCACTGCTTGCGAAGAGAAAGCAGCTGATTGGGTAAAGTTTACCTCCAAATTGATCAAGGCTGCTGATATGCATATTGAAAATATCATCGATGACTTCACGACCGAGTTCAGAGACAAACAAGGTAAGAACACCAATGCCAACAACAGTGGCAAGAATAACAGTCGGAACAACAACGCCCAAAGCAGAGGCCGTGGAAGAGGCCAAGGCCGAGGCAGAGGTCGAGGCCAAGGGCAGGAACGAGGCGGCAGAGGTGGTGGTCGCGGTGGTCGCGGAGGAAAGCCAGCCTGGGACCGGGAGTTGGGTCCCTTGTGCTTCAACTGCAACGAGTACGGTCACCTAGCGAAGGATTGCACCCAACCAAAGAGGGATGACAATGGCAAGCAGGCAGGCCAAAACAACGCCACGACAGGGTCATCGAGTTCATCCCCTGTGCTGAAAGATACGGTATATGAGGTATATGTTATTTTTCATTGACTTGATTGTCTAACTGAATGAGTGATGGGGGAAGTCCTTCTTACATACAAGTTCCTGCCAAGACCCCCTGTACCTGTACCTGAAGGCAGTCCCTTGACTACTCGTTTCAGCACCCTGAACCCCCCATCTACACCTTTGGTGCCTATGCCAACCAGAGCAAGCTTGATATGATTATACAAGCCTATGAAAAAGAGATGAAAGATCGGCAGCGAGCACGTTCCATGCCTGACACCAGCGAAAGCACGTCTAACGAAGACGAAACCTCGAACGAGACCCCGAACGAAACCTCCCAATTTGATGCAACACACAACGCGCTAGGGTTGACATCAAGCGAGATCGAGGAGGCGAGATTTATGTTTCAGGTATCAGAAGAAACATCCTTTAGGCTTACCGATGAAGCACTGAAGAAACTCGTCCTCTGGCATCGTCGTTTATGTCATCCTAGCACAGAGCGTTTAATATGGACTATCAAGAGAACGATAGGTATCGAGATCAACCCTGCAGAGGTTGAGGCATTGCCATGTATGGCCTGTGATCAGGCAAAGGCACAGAAAGTTAGATCTCACGACCCGCAAGAGCGAGGAGACTATGTTGGAGACATACTGTGGTGTGATCTGGGTTCAATCAAACCCGTTTCAATTGAGGATCACAAATATTTCTCACTGATCGTCGAAGACGTTAGCCGATACAGGAGTTACGAAATGCACAAGACCAAGAAGGACGTTCAGAATACGTTGGCTACGCACATCGCAGAAATCCAACGAACCCTTGAATCCCTTCCGCCCGATGAACAAGGCCGAAGAAAGAGAGTCACGACAATGAGATTTGACGGTGGACTCGAATTCAAATCAGACGACATTGATGATATCTGCAAAGATAGTGGAATTCGCATCGTCGCCTCAACACCGCAAAATCAGTATCAGAATGGTGTCCCAGAGAGACACATCCGATTCATCCAGGATGCGGCCAGAGCAACTACAATTCAGATGAAGTTGCCATCATGTTTCTGGCCATGGATCATGAAAGCTACGACGTATGTCCTGAATAGGACCGGTGTCAAGACTGACGATGATGTTACGGCTACAGAAAAGTATTGGGATGGTCTTGATCCTGGCAAGAACCACAAGCCTGACAACAGCCATTTGAGAATCATCGGCACCCGTTGCATCTCATCCATTGACGAAAATCAACGAGTGAGAGCAGAAAAACTCGAGGCTCGCGGAGCCAGAGCAGTGCTCATGGGTTTTGAAGGACAGCACAATTATCTCGTGTGGTTGACTGAAGGAGGTCGATTCCTGAAGACCCCTCATGTCACATTTCATGAAGATACTGGTAACGTTGACGACGCTCCAGACCCACGAGATATAGTTAGGTCACTCCCCCAGCACGTACAGAAGAGACTACGTCATCGTCCTGTAACAAAGAGTTACATTCGCAATAAGGATCAAAACGTCGTTGAAGAGGACGCGACAGATCAGGAGACTGGCGAAGTCAAGAGGAAACGAGGAAGGCCCCGAAAGGTTAGGCCCAACGTTAACGTTTCTGAAGCCCCGGACGATTGTGAGGAAGTGCATCGTGCAATATCGGCATTTGTCCAAGGAGGCGCAGGTAAATATGATCTTGACAATTTCAATCTCGACGTCGATTTCGAATTGGAAGAATATGAGGATCATAACTCCCAAGGCTGGGAACAATTGGTCGCCGTCGCAAGGTCAATTGAGAGAGATGACCTTGTTGATGATCAGCTCCAACAGCGAGTGATGGAGATGGTCATGTGCTATGGGTTAGCTGACGTGCCTACGGACACGGATCCCACATTGCGAAGAGCCTTGGATGGACCAGATAGATTGGAATGGACAAGCGCGATATTCAAGGAGATCAAGGAAAACCTGAAGCGAGGTACTTTCAAGTTCATCTGGCACCACGACGTCGTCCAACACTTGATAAGCACGAAATGGGTGTTAAGGAAGAAATTCCTATCAGATGGTACACTCGAGAAGTTCAAGGCTCGCATCTGTGCAAGAGGTTTTAGCCAGAAGAAAGGAATCGACTATGATGAGACCAAAGCCACAACAGCGAGATCGGCGTCATGGCGAATCCTTATGGCACTTGCAGCGATTAAGTCGTGGCATATGGTCCAGATCGACTTCATAGCCGCATACCTAAACGGCGAACTCAAGGAGGATATCCTTATGAAACAGTTCCCCCTTCTAGACAAGTACTTTGAGAAGTACCCGAAAGAAGCGGTCGACAATGATTATCACCAAGACAAGATAATCAAATTGATGAACCCTCTATATGGCTTGAAACAATCAGGAGCGTTGTGGCAAAAGCGTGTTCGCGACCTGCTTGACAAGCAAGGCTTTCAACCGCTAATCTCAGACAATGCCATATACGTAAACAAGAAGACAGGAGCAGTAATCGCCTCATATGTAGACGATTTCATCCTATTCGGCAAGGATAAGACATACCTGAACAAGATCGCGAAAGGGTTACAGGAAGATGTACCCGTTACGGATCTTGGCGATGCTGATCAATTCCTCGGCGTGAGGATAGTGAGGTCTAGTCCTACTGGAGACGTCAGGATTGATCAACAGCAGTATATGAAGAAAGCGCTTCAACAGTTAGGGTTTGAGAAGCCTAGGGGACGTAAAATCACTACTCCCTTTGATCAGAAAGCGCTGCCGAACGTGGTCAAGCACACAGGACAAGCAAGTGGTCGAGAGACGTTTGAGTACGCCTCGACGGTCGGAAAATTTAGTTTTCCAACCTGTTTAACCAGGCCAGATATATGTTTTGCGACGAACATATGGGCAAGATTCATGGGAAACCCATCCCCTGAACATCTAGCAGGTATAAAACGAGTCGCACGATACGTAACCTTTGCGCCAAGCAAGTGTATACGATATCGGAAATTGGATGACAAGCACCCTCATTGGAAGTATAATGAGTTAGGTCTATTCGGAGCTGTCGATACAGACCTGGCAGGTGATGTCGAGACAGGCAAATCGACGACGGGCATCGTTTATTTCATGGCAGGTGGACCTATTCTTTGGTCATCGAGACTGCAGTCCGTTGTCAGCAAAGGAACTTCGGAAGCGGAGTTCATAGGACTCAGTGAAGCAGCAGGAGATGCAGCTTGGATACGAACCTTTCTAACCGAGCTAGAATGCATGCCGACCGGTCCGATCACCCTATTAGAAGACAATAGCGGCGCGATCAAATGGTCAAATGAGTCGAGCATTAACAAGAAGAATCGTCACATTCGAATTCAGTACTTCTATTCGCGACAGGAGATCGTCGAACAACGAATCAAGGTCGAGTACGTTTCTGGAAATGAGAATCCCGCAGACGGCTTCACGAAGCCATTGACTACGGAAGGACATTCATTATTTTGTGACTTGTTAGGGCTGGAAGATTGTTGAAATTTTGGGAATATGCACTTTTGAAGATTAAGGAGGCGTGTGAGCATGATCAGGAAATTACGTAATCTATCAAAAGGTGATAAGAGATTAGATTAGATAACGATACGAGGTTATCATGGAGTTATCCTGTTTGCTCAGTTTTACACTTTACATAGTTTAGCTCAAGCCTCAGCCAGCCAGAATATCCTATTCAATTGCTCAACACCCCATTGTTCACATTATTATTATTATTATTATTATACTTGCATAAGTGTTCTTCTTTCTTCCAAACTCCCTAATCCTATCCGATTTCCCTTGTCCGTCCGGGAACTGAGTAATTAATTGACACTTTTTCGGCAGCCTGCCTTTCTATCAGAGCATCATAGAGGTATATTTCGATGCCAAGGAAAATGCGAGACTACAGGGGCAGAAAGACTCCTGATAGGTATGGTGGTAGTTGTTGAGATGGCCTGAACTAATGTTCGAGTCGACATGAACGTTATCAAGTGCGACTCTTGCGACCCCTGAATGCTTTGGGCGTCGTAAAGGAAACAAGCCTGGAAGAATATGTCCCCACGGCTATCACGAAGGCTTTATTAGTAGAACGCGCCTTACTTGGTGGATTTCAATTCATATAAGATATATTTCGTCCGCGTAGCAAAACAACGCTAAAGCTTAAGCCCCCCGGATTCGCTGCCACAACACGATCTTTGGCCAATATGCCATTCTTCCTCGAAAAGACGGGTTTCAAGAACGTGGAAGGCCCTCCAGACCCCTTCCAAGACGCGCACGGCACCGAGGACAACATGCTCCCATGGCTAATGAAAGACCCGCAGATGATGAATGATTTCAATTCATTCATGACTGGTCAGCGCGCGGGTCGCAAGCAGTGGTTTCTTCGATGTCGAAGATACCTTACTTAAGGGTGCCAAAACGGACCCTAATGCTACGTTGGTGGTCGGTGTCGCCGGCGGTGAGGGTCGGGATGTTTCCGAGTTCCATAAGCGTTATCCAGATGCCTCCGGACGACTTGTTCTCTAAGACTTTTTAGAAGTGATAGACAGTATTCAGGATCTCACTCTCAAGGTTGAACGTCAGAAGTATGACTTCTTGCTGCCGCAGCCTGTCAAAGGCAAGTTAAGACAACTCGATCCTATTATCGTGCATGCATATGAGAGAGCAAAGGACTAATGTGAAACAGGTGCAAAATGCTACTATTTCCGCTCTATCTTACATGATTGGCCTGATGCCGATTGAATGAGGATCCTCAAGAACACGGCCGAGGCTATGACCCCGGGGTACTCGAAACTACTCTTGTCCGACTTCGTGCTGCCCGCCATCAATACTCCCCTTTACCCTGCGTTGCTCGATGTCAACATGATGGGTGAGTTCTCCCCTTCACATCCGGTTTATCCTATCGCCGACATATTCTATCTCCTGTGATGCGATGTGCTGATATGCTCTTGGCGCAGCCGTGCTCAACGAAATGGAAAGGACAGAAGCCCAATTCAGCCAGGTACTAGATGCAGCCGGACTGAAAGTTGCCAAATTTCGGTCCGTCGGTGCAGAGATTGAGGGATTCGTCGAGGCTGTATTGAAAGATTGAGCTATTCTGATCAGGGGTTAGTTTCAACTATCTTATTGGAGCCTAGAAGGATCTCATAACAAGGTGCTTACCACCATTTCAGTATTACCCTAGGTAGGTTCGGATAAACGATATGCCAATTGAATAATAAAAACAAAGCATGTTTTATATAATTCATTGTTGTTCTCTTTTATTCATGAATAGCATTATGTATCCACTTTGTCCATATTTCTTTCAATGCTTCAACCAAGAGAGAGCACTATGTTCAATCCTAATCAAAGAAGTGAGAAGACAATAGGTATTGTAGAACTCTATATATTATACTGTACTAGGAGTGTTCTAGTGATGTGACAGACAACTTTCTTCTTCTCTCATTATTATTTAGGTATTTAATCCACTTACACAAAAACACAATGGTTCCACGCCCGACAACGCCCGTCATGTACGGCTATACGAGTTTTGATTCATTTGAAAGGCACAGCGATGCTGACGAGTCAGTATGTAAATGGCTACAGAAGGTTGAGGAGCCTTCTACTGATGCTACCAAGTCAGCTCAGCAAATAGCTTCAATGGTGCCAAAGCCTAAGAAAAACAGTTCAGGCCCTCTGCCTAAGAGTAAGCATTTCTTGGCAATAAAGCATCAAAAAGAGCAACACTAAATCTGCAGCACCTATACCCTTAGCTAAGTCTGTAGTATCGCACTTCATATAGCTCTACCTATATTAACGTCAAAAACAATACTTACAGTTGTTTACATTGAACCAGCTGCATTACACTTGATACTGCTCTAAGTTTTGAATTACGTTTTTAATGCTTTGTAAATTGCTCAAACCTCGATTAAATACCATTAATCGCGATTCGCAACATGGTGCATCTATGAAAAGGTTGTTAAATGGCTCCTAAAAACGTGGCATAGCCCAGGAGTACCTACACAGGCATAGTATTTAGCTTAGCTAAGTTGCTGGCTTTGGTTAATTAGGGGGCTAGCTGTTGAAATTGAAATAAGGTATGGCAGCACTACCTGATCCCCATAAGCTTAGCAATTTCGCCCCTTTAATTGGACCCTTTTAGGACTTTATTAAATAATACTCAAATGAGCGATGTAAGGGTTGAAATGTATACTGTTTAATAGAACGTTGAAAGCTCATGGCCCCTTAAAGGAGAGAGGCATAGCCACAGATCTACCAAAAAGCAAACCATATTCTCCCGCGTTCACCTACGATACCCATTGCTACATAAATCGTGACATCTTAAATGAAACAACAAGAATGTAGTAGGCAACGTTCAAATCGCCTTCACCTGCCTTTGAAATTTGGGAATCTGCTTCGTGAATCTCGCTGGATCATCTCTGGCACCCTCCTTCCAGTACTCGTACTCTATCCATGCATTTTCAGGCATTTGTTCCTCCATGGCAGCCATCCAGTTACCTAGATCGGGCGACAGTGGGATAACTCCAGTCTCCAAAACATACTGATCCCATAATTTAATCAACTCCTTGAGCCTCTCGGGCTCCTGTTCAGCAAGATCATGTACCTCACCGGGATCCTTCACGAGATTGTATAGTTGCCATCGCTCGGGGCCCTTCGGCTTAGGAATAAACACAATCTTCCAGTCCCCTTTTCGGCATGCCGCTCGTCCACACGTCTCCCATCCATTGATAAAGTCTTTCTCATGGATGTTGTCCACTTTCTTTTGTAGGTACGGGACCATTGACTTGCCTCTCATTGTGACAACTTCTCGGCCCTTGTACGTCGGGGCAGGATGCTTAACACCGGCCATGTCGAGAATGGTTGGTGCGAGGTCCATTACTGTCGCAAATTGATGTGTTATGCTGCCGGGCTCGAATTGGCCATTGAAGTTCGTCGGCGGCTTCATCAAGTACGGAACGCGAACGCCGCCCTCGGTTGTGTACGCTTTGTATAGCCTAGAGGGTGCAGTAGCAGCTTGCGCCCACCTAGGGCCGTACCAGATGAACGAGTCTCCGTTTCCGAGGTTGTCTATTTTGTTGTTGTAATACTTCGTCAAGTGCTGGAGCATGGTGCTTTGCACGATGGGATAAGCTTCGTAAGCGGCACCCTCGGCTCCGTTGTCCGAGAGGAAGCAGACGAAGGTGTTGTCGAGTTCACCAATCTTCTCGAGATAGTCTACCACCTTCCCGACATTGGCGTCGATACATTCAACCACTGCAGCAAGGAGTCAGCAATTACTTCAAGTAAAGCGGTCGGATATTTCGGAGTATCTCTGGAGTCACAACTTTTCAGTCTACTTCAGTAACAAGTTACGACTCCCGACACGTGCCTAATAAAGGAGGAGAGGGGCGGAGAAGAAAGGGGGTTGTGAATGCTCCATGGTTACATACTGCCAGCGAAGCATTCCATAGCTCGACAGGAATTTGCTCGCTCTTCCTCACTCATATCCCCCCACTCTTTTACTTCCTCGGCTACGACGGGATGCGGTTCCACGTCTTGAGGCACCATACCGAGATCCTTAAGGCGTTGAAGACGTTTCTGACGTAGAGCATCAGGGCCGTCGTCGTACACACCACGGTACTTCTTGATATATTCCTGAGGAGCTTGTAAAGGCCAGTGGGGCGCAGTAAATGGCAAGTAGGCGAAGAATGGTCGGTCATCCTCACCCTCCTTCCACTCTTTCAAGTAATCAACCATCTTGTCGCCGTATCCATTGGACGAGTACCATCCTTCAGGTAGCTTTTTCACGTACTCGCCATCTTCGCTGTGAAGAGCGATGAAACTCATGGTCATGAACTCAGGTATTTGATCCATGCCTTCGAGCTGAGGCTCGTACCCATAGTGGTTACTACAGGCTGGTAGATGGGCAAAACTCTTCTCGAAGCCCCGAGCCTTCGGGCTTCGTTCTGGGGTTAGACCTAGATGCCACTTACCTGCCATGAGGGTAAGGTAACCAGCATCGCGGAGTACTTCAGGTAAAGCCACGACTCGGTCATTAAGATAACCCTCATAGCCCGGCATACCCCGTTGAACGGCAGTCGACATTGTTCCGTTCGGGTCGTTCTGGCCGGAGATGTTGGTCCATTCAATTAAATTACCGAGGCCGGCAATATGATGATCTGTGCCGGTCATGATCATGGCACGGGATGGTGAGCATGCAGCAGCAGCATGAAAATCAGTGAACCGTATGCCATCTTTGGCAAGCTTATCAATGTTCGGAGTGTTGATCTCACCACCGAACGGTCCGACGTCTGAAAAGCCTAGATCGTCAGCTAGAGCAATGAGGAAGTTTGGTTTTTTCCCTGGTGCCATGATGTTTTTGCCACGTGAACCCCCTGTAGATGTTCTGATGCCAATGCAGAATATTCAATGTCCTGTTATGTTGCGAATAACCTGTGGGTTCAAAAAGATTTTTCAAAGGGTGAACTACGTAGCTTCGGGAGACTGATGTATTTTATCGGTAACAGAATATATAGATGACAAGTTGCAGGACTTTAGATATAAGTTTCTTCCGGCCTCAACGCGTCGCTCTCCACAGCGATGTCGCAATTGTTATACAGACATCTTGAACCCCCAATAATTGCTTAAAGAGACGATAATAATGGCCTGACCGGCTGCAATAGTCCGTACCATCTTTCACTACTGTAAGTACTGCGGAGTTGTATCGAAACATTGGACTCGCCAGTACCTGGTAGTCTTCAACATTCAAATGTGCTCGGCTGCTCGGTTTATAATGGCTCCTATTGGTTGCCATTTACTGATTACTATTGGCATAGGGTGTTATTTAGCCCTAGATTCCCGGTCTTTAAACCCCTGGGGCTTCCCCGCAAGCATCCACTGTAGGAAGAGTAGGGGTTGTTTAGGGAGCTTCGGTTCTCGGTCAGCTACTATTCCAAATGGCTCCCGAGAGCTCCCTTGATGGTAATATTTTCGCCGATCAATAGCGGCTGACGTCTCGATAATCACGTCATCTCTTCAACGTTACCTTGACGCGACGAGATTCAGATCCTACAATGGATGAATCAGCTAGATCTACCAACCGAGGCAGCAAGGCCTTCGGTCAGGAAATAATTGAAACTCAAATTTGGGGAAATCTTGAAGAAATACCATGGAAGAAACACAGGCTTTGCTTCAACGTTGTAGTGAAGACGAACAAGTATCAACCACGGCAGTCAACATGAAGGGTACGATGTTAGGAAAGATCCGAGCGTACTGGCTAGGCTCAGTAGTATGTATGGGCGGCTTTCTCTTTGGATACGATTCTGGAATGTGAGTATCATATGAAAGTTATTACTTCAATATCCCTGACTCCGTCGCAACTCATTTGTTCGCATACTAACTCGTACATAGTGTTGGTTAGTCAACCCACATAGCGACAGCAGAAATGCCCCGGAAGAAGTTGAATATTGACTAAAACATAATCAATCTCAGGCGGCGTGTTGACGTTGGCCTCTTTTCAGTCCGATTATCGTTATGGCGGCACCAACGAGACACGTACTAGTTCGCTCTCGGTTGGCCTTCAACAACTAGGCGGCTTCATAGCATGCTTCATTGCCTGGCCTCTAACCGACAAACTTGGACGCAAGAAATCATTGATGATCTCTTCGTTCATCTTCTGCATAGGTGCCACGATCCAGACTATTAATACACATTCGCTGGCAGCTTTCTACTTTGCAAGAGTGGTTGCTGGACTTGGACTTGGTGCAGCGACTGTAGCTGTGCCAATGTTCAACAGCGAGATGATGCCTAAAGAGATGCGTGGTCAGGTCGGGTCATTCTTTCAATGGTTTTATACCTTTGGTATCTTTGCGTCATACTGGGTCGACTACGGTGTATCTAGAGGCATTGCGTCGACCAGTCCGTCGCAATGGCAAATCCCGATCGGTCTCCAACTTGTACCTGCAGCTTTCCTTGGTTTGGGGATGTTAACAATTCCCGAAAGCACGCGATGGCTCACGAAGAATGGTAGACACGAGGAAGCTTGGAGAAGTCTACAGTGGATTCGGGCTGATGACTCTCAATCGACTGCCGACGAGATGGAAGAGATCCGATCAGGGGTCACGGCGGAATCAATGGCTACGGAGGGTTTTCATGTTCGAGGTAAGAGTCCCTCTTTTGACACTGAAACCTACCTAGGTACCTATTTCTAATATGCCTTTAAAGAATTATTGAGAGGAGAGAATTTCAGACGGATATTTGCCGCCTTCGCAATTTTTACTGCGCAACAAGCGATTGGGGCAACTGCTTTCGCCTATTTTGGACCCCAATATTTTAGTCTCATCGTCGGTAATGGGGAACAGAGTCTTCTGTTGACGGCTATATTTGGAGCGGTCAAGGTTGTAGCTTGCGGTGTCTTTGTGTTATTCTTTGCGGAACGCCTTTCTCGTCGGCAAGTGCTCATTGGCGGTGCTGCCTTCATGGCCGCTTGCCAGATCGCTACAGCGGCTGTCGTAAAGGCCTTCCCTGCTCCGAAGAATGGGGAAGGAAATGCGGTAGCGCCCTCTGGTATTGCTACTATTGCTCTTATTTACTTGTTCATTATTGCCTATAATTTCAGCTGGGGGCCAATGCCTTGGCCGTATGTGTCTGAGTAAGTGTGGAATCTGCACAACTCCTTGTTCAATATCATTTGAGCTAATGCATCTCGCGAAGGATTTTCCCTGCGAGAATACGAGAACCTGGAGTAGCAGTCGGTGTAGCTTCACAATGGTTGTTTAACTTCGTCTTCTCATTAACTACGCCTTATATGATTTCATCGATGGGATGGGGAACCTTCTTATTATGGGGTAAGCCAAAGGACTCCTGAATTGGGCTACTGGTTGCTAACAATTACAGGCATTTTTGACGCCGTCATAGCGATTCTCTCGTTTGCTTTCCTCAGGGAAACAAGAGGTTTATCACTGGAAGCTATTGCGAATCAACGCTTCAAATTTGGCAATTCGCTTGAGAATGGATCGGATAAGAATAAAAATGTATTGATAGAGCATCAGGGAGACTAGATTAATCGGGCCGGTATATGTTGAGAGCTCTCCAACATGTCACGATAACCATTCATTTAGGTCATCCACTAATATACCGCTCGGCTCATTGTTTTCCGAATATTATCAGAATAGCAAGGGAAGGGTTCGCTTTTACCCATTCACTTTATCCGGAACGGTGATGTTAGAACAGAATATGCGGGGTGTTTACCTGTCACGCATCCTTTGGTCTCCATTCTCCTAATCAATAGGGGTGAGAAATACATTCAATTGCAATATGATTGATAGTGGTTACATTATGGCTTTCACGATAAAGGTTGCTATAAAATATCTCATTGCCGTATTCGCCTCCCTGGCGCTCGGCATTGAGCCTCATGAGCATAACTCGACGTACTATAATCCCATATTACCAGGTTTCCATCCAGATCCAAGTTGCATATCCGTTCCAGAGTGGGACAATACTTCCTTCTGCGCATCTTCGAGTTTCAACGCCTTTCCTGGTATCCCCTTACATGCGAGCAAGGACTTACAGAATTGGAAGTTAATCGGTCAGCGGTCTTCTAAGAATGAGCAAGCTGTACCAATACTGATTATCGTAGGGCATGCCTTGAATCGCAAAGAGCAACTTCCTCGTCTCGCAGAGACCAACAGATCAACAAGGTAACATGTTTAATGAGGATAATATGAGATGGTCAGAGTTGACTCCCTACAGCGGTATCTGGGCGCCGACCTTGAGGTTCAATAATAAAACATTTTGGCTAGTGACGACTCTTGTGGACGACGACCGCGCAGATGATGATGCATCGAGGTGGGATAATGTATAATCTCATCTACCAAATATCTCCAGGCATCAGCTAAGGCTAGTGGCAGATTATATTAAAGTCTAATAACCCTTACGATCCTTCCGCTTGGTCTGAGGCGATTCGTTTCAATTTCGAGGGTTACGACACCTCGCCAGTTTGGGACTCCGATGGGAAGATCTATATCGTTGGTGCACATGCTTGGAAAGTTTTGTAAGTGGATAGAGTGCCTACTGATTATTGTCAAGTACCTAGACTAACATTTCCGAGCCCTGGAATTCTTTTAGCGGAAGTAAACCTAGATAATGGCGAGGTGGGAGAATGGGCCATTATTTGGAATGGCACTGGTGGAACAGTAAGTTACTCCTACTGGAATGTATAAACTTATCCTAACGCTGAATATAGGCACCAGAAGGACCTCATATATACCTTAAGGACGGGTGGTACTACTTACTAGCCGCTGAAGGTCAGTGGAGGAGTGTCTCTGGTGAATTCAATCATTGACTTATTTCTCGGTTTCTTTATAGGAGGTACGGGGCTCGAGCACATGGTTACTATGGCAAGATCTAAGAGCATCCATGGACCTTACGAAGCCAATCCCGCGAACCCAGTACTAACAAATTCCAATACCACCAACTACTGTAAGCTAAAACTAGTCCGAATGAAAGTCGCCCTAATTAAGTCCTCGCAGTTCAAACTGTTGGTCATGCGGATCTGTTCGAAGACTCTGCGGGCAACTGGTAGGAGACAGGTATGGCCATTGAAATAGAAACCCCGTGGCTTACTAGTGATTCTAGGTGGGGTGTTGCACTCTCAACCAGGTCTGGCCCTGAGTATCTCTACTACCCGATGGGTAGAGAGACTGTGATGGTGCCAGTCACATGGGCCAATGATGAATTTCCTGTTTGGTCTCCTGTGAACGGCAAGATGAGTGGATGGGCATTCCCCCAAGAAAATGTAGAACTTGACGGACCTGGGTAAGTCGCATTATTTATTACTGCGCTCACTGCTGAATCGTTTAGCCCGTTCGTCACGGACGGAGATGCATTCGACTTCGAACCAGGGTCGGTACTCCCAGCGCATTTCACATATTGGAGATTCCCGATCCCCGAATCATATGTCGTATCACCTCCGGACCATTCCAACACTCTAATGTTACGACCATCGAAGCTCAATCTCACAGGAATGAACGGTAACTATGCTGGACCCGACGGTCAAACGTTCGTTGGTCGGCGCCAGCAAGATACCCTCTTTACGTACAGTGTTAACATAGACTTCTCTCCCACGTCCCTTGAGGAGGAAGCAGGTGTCTCGGTATTTCTTACGCAGAACCATCATCTAGATCTTGGTATCGTTCTGCTCCCAGCAAACCATAGCACTACGTTCTTGAATAACACAGACCAGTCGACAAGCTCTTCAGAGTTGATTCCTCAACTGAGGTTCCGCGGGATATCCTACGTACCCGTGCCCGGTGATATTGTGGCCCCGATTCCTGATTCTTGGTCTGGACAGGCTCTGAGACTGGAGATAAAAGGTCACAATATGACTCACTATTCTATGTCTGCCGGTCCAGCAGATGCGCTTTCGGAAATGCGAACTATTGCCGATTTATCGAATGCGCCTGTGAGTTGGGGCTTTACGGGTAAGATAAATTGTACTCCATTCATTGCCTGATATATTAATTCTAACACTGCCAAGGTACTATCCTTGGTGTATACTGTACAAGCAACGGTTATGAAGGAAATACGTCAGTATATTTCTCTGAATGGAGATATATCCCACAGGGACAATTCAGGAATTAAACTGTACAAGATACATTAGACAAGAAAGTTCCATAGGAGTGCATATGTACCTGATAAAAAGAATCGGTTCATTTTTGATATATGTTTAAACCAATGTCGTTTTTCTTGTATTATTATGTTCCTTAGTTCGGACATAAACAAGAGTAGAAAAGGGGTAACAATCATCGCAGGCGGTTTATCTTACCTAGGTACCTATCATTCCAAGCGAACCAACCATTCCACAACACAATATTTCTACCACCTGCAGTTTCGTGTCTGACTATTCCAACGGTTTCGATCCAGTTACTAGATAATGTATCAGTTAAAATACGGTGCTTATACTCTTTTATATGGACGAACATCCCATGGATATCTACCCACACAGAGCTGGCGGGGTTTCATCTTCGTCAGCTAAACTTCTGTTTACTTCTTCTATTCAAGTGTTGCGAGTATTCAAGTTAACTCGAGCTAACATCTCAATCAATCTATCTTATCGCTGCCAATTAATTGAACTTCCAGAATGGCTTCACAGGATTCTATCATCCATATTCGCATCCAGCCTCAGTGTGGTATCACATGATGGCAGATGAAACATTCATCGCGCGTATGGGTTTATGTCACTCAGATCTCGGTGACCTTTCTTAACTCATGCGATTGTAGTCCTCGGTAATCACGACTCTACTGGGTTCCAACATCGTACAGATCCTCTAAAATTCTTCGAGCTCAAAGATGACCAGATTCTTCCAGAAGGTGATCGGCTTTGTCGATTTCCGCCCTATCCGAGTTGCGCTGCTTTTCCCGAAGCAGCTACAGTGCACATGGACTGCTTTAAATTGTTGACGGATGAATGCTCATCTGCAGATGCCCTAGATCGTCTGTGGATAGCGACAGCGTGGCAGTATCCCGGCCCCGCCCCTTTTTCTTTCGACATTAGCTGTTGTTGCGCCCGCAGTCTCGACAGTCGCTGAAAAAATGGGTTTAGGGCAACTGAAAACACTTCCGCCAGAGATTTGGCAGATAATTCTCCAATATTCGGAATCATATCCTTTTTGGCGTTTCGTTTCTGCATTGGACTTTACTAGTCGGGTGTCCTGGATGCCGTCTGAGGCCACGACATCTATTGCCGTATCCCGAATTGCATTCTGGGGACGTGGAAACCCACCAGAAATTATAATTGATTTGACAGCTCATCCTATAATTCGTCTAACGATTGACTCGCATGGTATTGCGAAAGTCGAGAGGCTGCCAAGTTATCCTTCATTTTCGGAGACACGATTCGATGATTTAGCGTTTGTTATTGAAGATCAAAGTTATTTCACAGATGCCATCGCACGATTTAAAGTATACAACTCTACTCGCCCGGGATTTAAAACCATCTTACTTGTATTATCGGCAAATACCTCTAATAAATAACAATGAGGGCAGACGATATCGATTCGACGACAGAGTTGAGAATGTCGGATGCCAAGTCGAATTTACTACCGAGCACAAAGACGAGGACGGCTTACAGAAATGGTCAACAGATCCAGAAGCTAGTGGACCACTCGCCCTTACGAGCCGAAATTCTCAGGTGCTTGAATTACTCCTTCGAAACAGATTCGATCATCGGGGTTTGACAAAGACTGTTGTGTCATTGGTGGTAAATAGGTAGTCTGCCAGTGAGAAGTTGCAAGAATGAGGGTAGACTTTGGTGTCCCGACGATTACATAATATGGAAATGATTATATGATTACATAATATATTCCCCGCAATTAACCTTCTTGGTATTAGTCAGGTGCATAGTTCGTCCTGTTCGTCCTGTTAGTCCAACTCAAAAAGTGACCCGCCATAATATTTCACGTCGCTCTCAATTTATTCATGTAGCTTCTTAGTTCATTCTATCTACAGCCCCAACTCGCGCGCACCCGTATTCTCTATTCCAGACGCTTCAAACTCTTTCATCTCCTACATCAGCTTTGTTTTTAATTCATATTTTCCAAACAGGCAATTGCGTCGTCGAAATGGCTGATATCGGCAGCCTTGAGGAGGACATCAAGCAGTACCAAGAACAGGTGAGCTACCTAATCGTCGGTCGTCACCAATACTCATACACTGAAGCTAACTCTTTCGACAGCTCGATGTCGTTAATATCGGTCTTAAAGACGATCCCGGTAACGCAGAGCTTCTTGCTCTCAAGTCTGAGTTAGATGATGCGCTTGCGCTATTGAACGAGACCCTTGCTGAATTAAAGCCGACCAAGGCACCACCTGCGAAGTCGAAAACCCCTTCACCACCGCCAGTCCAGGAGAAATGGTCACGAGAGAATCACCCCGCCTTCAAGAAGCCTACTCCCACCGAGGACAAGGAACCCGATGCCGGTCCGGTGAATTACAAAGTTAATGATAACATCATGGCGAAATGGGTATCCGGTGATAAAGGCTTCTACCCCGCGCGCATCACCTCCATCACCGGCTCCTCTACAGCCCCCATCTACGTCGTCAAGTTCAAGAGTTATGATACCACGGAGCAGCTACGCGCCAAGGATATACGTCCCGTAGCCCAGAAGCGAAAAGCCGATGGCACACCCGTCAACTCCGCCAGTCCATTTTCTGCGCCATCCCAGCCCGCAGCGCCTTCAACTTCATCTAACCCTGGCGTCATCTCCGCCGCCGCCAGCATCAACCCTGAGTTGGCACAGAAAAATAGAGAAGAGGCGTTGAAAAATGCCGGCGAGGTGAAGCCCAAAGCCAAGAAGCTCAAGGCCACCAAGGAGCTAGAGGCCGGCAAGAGCAAATGGCAGGAGTTCAACACCAAGTCCAAGTTTGCCAAGGCGCACAAAGCTAAAAAGGACAGTATGTTCCGCACGCCCGAAGGTGTTCACGGCAGAGGCAAGTCACCCCAGATGATGCAAGTCACGCACGGATTGAACTATGAGCTAACTTCTTCCGCAGTCGGTTTCACAGGTTCAGGGCAGGCTATGCGAAAAGATCCCACAAGAAGCCGCCACATCTATCAAGCCAATGATGATCTCGACTAATATCAGCTACAGGTGGTCACTGGAGAGGTTGCATGGTAATACGTCTCATGAGAAGGAGTTAGGGTTAGGATGGGAGGTTTATAGGCTTTGATCCCCTTTGTCCTTGTTTAGGTTCTATGGATGCTAACGTAGCCCTTGAATTAGACGCTCTCTTTAGTGCCTCGGTTCTTCAAGACCGAGCTCATAGGGCCTCAATACACAGCTGTCTTTAGGATTGGAGAGTTCTTTTTTTTGCTATTCTAGCGACCCCGAGTCTATATCATGGATTGATTTGCTAAAGTCTCGTTACGGACAGGAACGAAACGCTTCGATAACCGCTAGCTAGCGCTTTGGATACGAAAAAAAAACCCCCCAGCAGACACAGCGTCAACGGCCATAGCACGCTGCAGGTCGATGCAATTTGGGAGTCAGGAACAAGTGCATCCATTCATGTACACCACCACTGTAGATGAACACCATCCAAAGTACTTCATGGCATATTGTCTTATTGTAACTTATCTTACAATCCTATTTTTGAACCTACTAGCTTCGCAATATTCAAAAAAGCATGTGCCCTCTCACTCTCAGGCTCGGAGACCACAGTCGGTTTGCCTCTTTGGCCGTCGTCGCCGACATTCTGGTGCAATGGGATATCGCCAAGTAGATCAATCGAATGCTCCTTGCAGATTTCCTTGACATGTTCATTGGACCCAAACACTGCCGTATCGTGATGGCAGTGCGGGCAACTGAAGAGGGACATATTCTGGACAAGGCCAAGCAACGGCACATTAACCTTCTTAAACATGTTGATCCCCTTCACCGCGTCCTTTACTGCTAGCGTATGCGGCGTAGTCACAATAACGGAACCTAAAGGCTGTTTTAGTAATCCTAGAGTCCATATGTATACTTGAGCACCTACCGTCAAGTACGATTTGTTGGGTGACACTGAGTTGAGTATCACCTGTGCCAGGTGGCAGATCGAGCACAAGGATATCTAGACCGCCCCAGTCGACTTCATGGAGAAGCTGTTGTAAAGCTTTCATGACCATGAGACCGCGCCATACGACAGGAGCGTCTTCGCCAACTAGGTATCCCATAGACATAGTCTTGACACCGTAATTTGACATGGGCAGTAGCTGGTTATCTGCATTGCTAGGGGTTAGGATCATCTCAGATTCGTGGCAACGAAAACAAAAGCAAGGTAGGCATGAGGTTCTGGGGACTAAAACCACGCACTCGATGATAACCGCGGCTCACCGCTTAGGTTGAAGAGTGTGGGTATAGAAGGCCCGAAAATATCGGCGTCGAGGATTCCGGAGCGGTAGCCCATCTTCGCAAAGGCCAACGATAGATTTGCTGCGACGGTGCTCTTTCCTACGCCCCCTTTGGCGGACGATACAGCGACTACTTTGGCGACATCATTGATCTTGCGCCGCTCCGGGAGCCCACGCTGCATTCGCGGGATAGAGCCAGTCCGCGGTAGACCCTGACAATTAGGATAAGTATTATATAATCCTGGATTTGTAATAAGGTAGACAGGAGCTTACGAGAGGATTTTCATGGCTCAGGGCACGGATGGTTTGATGGAAAAGACGACGTTGAATTGTTGACATTGTCATTGTCATATAACGCTGTATCTACCCGGTAAGAAGGGTTATAAAATAGAGATGACACAACCAATCGTTTTACATGCTTGAGAATGAGAATGAAAATGAAAATGGAGATAGAAATTCACATAGCTGATATAAAGTAAATGTCGTATTACATGAGTTCCTTCATGTTCCAATGTTCACTCCCTTTTTATTTTTTTCAGTCTTTGTAACTTTCATCATTTTGACTCCCGAATTAATTAATTAGTAGCTGCCCCGGTGAGACCCTGTTCGGCGTTCTGGGGACCAGGGTATACCTAGGTGATTTAGAAATATACTGCCGGTTCCCACCGCTAAAATTTCCAAACTTTTTGTTTTTTTTTACATTTTGCAGCGTGGGGCCAGATTCGAAATAATTCTTATTTTCATTTCCAAATACATCATTCGTTATCAGCAAATTCTACAATGTCAAAGGCAAAAGGGCACGCGCGGCAGTTTGCCGAATGGGCAGATCGTCCCGTAAAGGGTACAAAAGACCAGCCTCCAAATCACAACTTTACCATGGCCTCCAATGCTAATATTCACTTCTTAAACAACAGACTTTGATCCAGAAGCAGAAGTCCCGTTAGAAAACGACGCCAGCGATAGCGAAGAGAGTGTAGATGAAAATGCAGGCACAGAACATTACGTCTCTGTAGGGTATGATATATCTCGTGAACGAGAATCTTGGGTTTAATGCATACTAAGAAATTCATAGCAAGAGCAAACTTCGTCGCAGAGACCTAGTGCTCCTGGGACCACAATACAGAGGTGCTCCTGTGAGTCGCGCAGCGCTCGATAACGGAGATTCCGACGAGAGAAGCGATGACGAGGAAGATGACGAATATGCGCTCCAAGACATAGTTGGCGAGGGTGCTTCAGAGGAATTCGATGACCCCGACAAGGCAGATCTCGAAGCCGACCAAGACGATCAAGACGATGCAGAAATCAACAGCGATGATGCCTTTAACGAGAGTGACGAAGAGAAATTCAAGGACTTCGTCTTCAGGGGTAGCTCGCAGACTACGCCCAAGAAAGGGAAACGAGTAACGCGGCCTACTGCTGCTGACTACATGGTGTCCGACAAGGATGATAGTGCTAGCGATGACGCCGAACTCGACGAAGAGAACTCTGAGGAGGAATCTGATGAGGAAGCTTCCGATGACGAAGGAATTGACGGCTTTATAGACGATGAGGCTGAAGAAGACGAAGACGAGGAAGATGATTTAGACGAGGATATGAACAACACGGATGATACAAGTGATGATGAGGAGGATGAGGATCTAGACGAATCCCCAGCGGCCAATGGCGCAAACCGCACAACGATACAAGAAATGATGAATGCCGGTCAGCGCGCCGTTGCCAGCACTTTATCAGCCGCTGCTCAGATGGATGTCGCCAAGGGGAAAGCTGTTCGACAGCAACGAAAAGCATTTGATGCACTCCTCAACATCCGCATCCGATTACAGAAGTCACTTGTCGCCATAAACTCTTTTGGCTCTTTCGATGATCTTGAAAATCAATCGCAACCCTACGAGGCAGCCGAAGCAGCTGCGCTCAAGCTATGGAACGCAGTCGATGGTTTCCGTACAAGTATCCAGTCAGACTCGTCCGGGAAGACAGGGCAAAAACGGAAACGAGTCGCTACCGCAGATACATCAAGTCACGACATGTGGGAAAATATGGAAGCTACTGAAAAGCGGGCAACCGCTCGCCGCAGGGCTGTTCTAGAGAAATGGTCGCACAGTGCACGGAACATAAGAACGGTGGATAGGTCATCCCGCAAGTTCACCAATACGGCAGAAAAGCCTCTGATTGTGAGATTGGATGAAGAACTTGATGCGCCAGAACGGCTTATCAAGCGAACTCGAACGCCGCGCTCGTGCGCGCCAGTACAAGTTGCAGAGAAAGTCAACGAAGACCCACGTATCTACGACGATGCCGATTTCTACCAACTACTACTCAAAGAGCTTGTCGATCAGCGATCAGGGGACACGTCGGGGGCCCCAGGCGGCCCCACAGCGACGGTCCGGTTCGCCGCCGTGAAGGAGGCAAAAGCAAAGCGGCATGTGGATACCAAGGCTAGCAAAGGCCGGAAGATGCGCTTCAACGTCCACGACAAGATCCAAAACTTCATGGCTCCGGAAGATCGCCGGAGCTGGGAGCAGAGCGCCATCGACCGATTCTTCGGGACCCTGTTCGGTCAGAAGATGGTGCTGAACGAGGATAAGGATGACGATGAGCAGGCATCTGACGAGGAAATGGGCGGCGCGCCGGTTGTAGACGGAGGTATTCGACTATTTAGAGACTAATTCAGAAGACTACGATGTTTCTCCGTTGATACAGAGGCTGGCGGAGTGCCCGTTGGAAGGCGTAGGCTCGTGAGTGTTGCCAAAAGAGAAATGATTTTCGAAGGCTCGTATTCCCTTCACGAGAGCATCCGACGATACACCGTGATCGACATGAAACTCCTTATCCTATAAATGCTCATTTTCTGCACTTGACTTTATATTCTTATTTTTCCTTTCCGTTCATTTCCTCTCGAAACCCTCATCCAACGATACTATCAGCCGCTCTCTCACGCCATCACCGACGCGTTTACAGGTTATAGCCAATTTAATCATGCACGAACCGTCTGTGACTTTCTTCCTTCGAGCTCACTTGACGAAGGAGTCGCATGCCCTCGACGATAATAAATTTGAAGCAGTAATGTCTAGTCGAATCTTTCCTTGATAGTCACCATGTCGTTCATGTCAAAGCAAGCTAGTCGTAGGTTTTAACAACTGATGAGTCCTCGCTTAACTTGGATAGGTCTGAGCGCGATGACTTTACCGATGGTAACGATTCCTCGTTTTAATAAAATGTTCGAGTATACCATATAAGCTACTTATGCATCGGGAGATAGGATTAGTCCACACTTTGCTTATTGTAGGCATTCGCGCCTAGTGTTAGTCCCGAGGAGGATTTTAACGATAGGCTTACCCAAAAAGATCATCCGAACGATGCGCTAGAGGAACCGCCGAAATCCTTATTTCATCTTCAAAAGACCATCGTACTATAGGAGATCGAGTGCTAACCACGCTAATTTATTACATTCCAGGTGTAATATTGAAAATGTTGGATACATTCCTAGGGGGATGGGTGGGAAATGCATCGTTACACCGCGAGTCATGTCAATATTTCTTCAATATCTCGTCGAATCCCCCCGCCTTGGCTACTCCCGGTACTGATTCCAAAGACTCGACGGATGTCAAAGCTGGTAACTAAGGTTTGTCTGACCGGCTATCATAATCCATCATAACAGCATGTCACTTTTTCCCGGTACAGCGGTACGGAAACATCTGCGAAGCTTACCCAGTTTGACAACCGTGCCCCGAACGCCGATACAGGTAATCGTCACAAATGCGGTGCGTAATACGTCACGCCGCTTTTCGAGGAAGCCATCTATCTACTCGAGGACGCCCGGGTTTCACCAGGGGAAGACTCCGAATAGATCCCTTCGCCGTCTTATGAGGTGTCCCGTCGTACGAAAGACAACTGTTCAATTAATGCGGGCGGAGATAAATTGATGACTTAGGTAAACAACCAAGGGACAACCTTGCGGTGCATCGAAGGATGCTACCGATCGCACAACCTGCGACGAATGCATCACAAGCTAAAAGATGGCGAACAATATCTCCGACCTGGGAGTTGTTCTGGTAAGACTGATAAGAATAGCTAAAATGAAGATACGTTACGTCGTTAAGGTCCCTGGAAATACCCAGCTTGAACGTGCAGCTGTCACCTGCATAGTAGGCCTGGTGTAGTGAGTTGGAGTCTGGACGTGGCCCGAATCAGCACGTTCTTCCCGGAAAGCTTGATTTCGGACTCTTGCAGAACCGCTCTCATGGAATTCCTCAATGGCGGTTGACAGCATTTATCAAGTCCCTGACCGGCGCTTCCTCGGACGCGATCAGCTTCCGCTTTAGGACGGAAATTTGAGAGAATGAGATTCTATTCAGAGCCAAAAGAGAGCTACGCCGCCTACACCAATGTAAAACTCTCCAATCATAGGCCGCGGGATCAAATCTCATCTGAAGGTCAGGACCCCTGGTGGGAATATCCACGCGCGGTCCGGCGCAGGTACAAGTTAGCCAGCGTTCAATCAGGTGCTCTACATGAGATCCAAGACACTTTTGGAGTCGGCCCACCCAACATCTAGATCGCACCGCATGTGAATCCCACCACGGGGGCTTTGGAACAAGGGAAAAAGGGAAAATTATCCTCGAGACAAATGAACCATCAACTTAATATGTTAGTCAGATATTACGTCGTTTATACCAGACAAATAGCCTTAGGTCCCGTCATCTGCCTATTTTCTTCCTTCAATCATATACTCCCATATGTCATGAACGCCGACTCGGTAGATGATGCATAGGCATCCACCCCGATATTATCACGTCTCATCTTCAGTGTCTTTCTCTAAAATTCTCAGCCATGCGGGGGCATCCGTCCGGGGATGATCTGCAACCAATACCGATCTTGTGCGTCCATCTGGCGATTTGGGTCCTGCGCCGCCATCTATATTCGGGGTTTTTAACCTTCATTGGAATGTGCGTTTCATCCGCCACCCAATCAGGACTATCCGCGTTACCGGGCAGGTTTGTGTAGCCCATTTGTTCTTCCTCGAATCTCTATTCGATTCCCCATTATCCCCCATATGCCCCCTTAATAATCCTTAAGGGTCACGCCGGCCTACCAACGAAACCACGCGCCTTGACTTCTAAACTCACTTCTAGCAGGTTTCTACATCTAGAGTAGGTTTACGCTCTGCAGCATGGAATAGAAAACAAAAAAGTCGCATCTGCTTTTTCTTTTGTGCTGGTCGCAAAATAGGCCCTGGACTCCGGGAATGTAACTCGTGCGTGTAACTCGACCACGCCCGGACAAGTATGTTACGCCCTGACCGGCGCCGGTGCTTTGTGCAATCTCACTGCCCGACCACCACCATGTATGTACATATCTCTCGACTTCCACCCCCCAGTGCCCCATACTCGTGGTCCAGACGCGTGGTTACGCTCGCAGCTCCTACCTGCGCACTGCTGATGGGTACACTGGGACGCTCGGGACCCTGGTCACCTTCCCTTTCGAAGCTCACGAGAACTTCAGTTCCTGGCGCGGGCTGGTGCTTGCCAGACACCTCTCTTTTTTCTTTTCAATTCTTGGACACGGCTGTCCGTGGTTCCTGTTACTCTGCCTTCTCGCTTAATCCTGCTCCTCCCCCCTGCCACCCATCCCAATGATCCCATCTATGCATTCTTCTATATATATATACAGTATAATGTAATGTATATAAGGTTGATAACCTGCCCTTGCCAAGTTAGCATGAGGTCGATCTTCACCATAATCATACATCTCTCCCTATAGTCTATAGAGCTGGTCTATGACTTACACTCCTTTTATCCCATTTCGGTTCTTCCATTACAAGTGTACATATCGTACCATATTATAACGTCATCATCTTCTCTATATCAGCCTGTCCTTACAGCCATATACATCACCATCATGTTAGCCAGAGTCCTCGCCTCTGCGCTGGCCCTAGCGGCGACGACGCGGGCCGAGGCGGCGCCGGGGTACGGGGGGTGGAACCTGATCTGGGCGGACACGTTCGACGGGGCGGCGGGGGCGAGCGTGAACGGGGCCAACTGGAACATCATCACGGGGCTGCAGGTGAACGACGAGGTGCAGACGTACACGACGTCGAACCAGAACCTGCAGCTGAGCGGCGGGGCCACGGTGCAGATCGTGCCGCGCAAAGACAGCTCCGGGGCGTGGACCTCCGCGCGCATCGAGAGCAAGTACACGTTCACGCCGCCCGCCGGCACGCAGACCATGGCGGAGGCGCTCATCCGCTTCGGCGACAACGCGGTCGCCAACAAGCAGGGCATCTGGCCGGCCTTCTGGCTGCTGGGCAACTCCATCCGCAACGGCGTGGCCTGGCCCGCCTGCGGCGAGATCGACGTGCTCGAGACCGTCAACGGCATCCTCACGGGACACGGCACCATCCACTGCGACGTCTACCCCGGCGGCGCCTGCAACGAGCCCACCGGCATCGGCGGCGCCGTCGGCATCGCCGACCAGAGCTGGCACGCCTGGCGCGTCGTCTGGGACCGCCGCGCGAGCACCTGGACGGGCGAGACTATCACTTGGTTCCTCGACGGCGCGCAGTTCTTCCAGGTCTCCGGCGCTACCGTCAACAGCCAGAGCGTGTGGAACTCGCTCGCCGCGGATCCTGTGTACTTCATCTTGAATGTGGCTGTTGGTGGCGATTGGGTAAGTTATCTGTCCCGTCCGAGGACAAAAGAGAAGAGGAATGAATATTCGTGCTGACAAGATTTCTCGCAGCCCGGCCCGCCTAACTCGGCTACCCTGGACGGCTACGGCAGCATGATGGAGGTTGGGTATGTCGCGCAGTACCTCGCCTCGTGATGGGTTTTATTCACTATACCCAGAGGGATGGGTGGCGGAAGGGAGTAGGGTGCGCGGAGTTTTTGGTTCATTGGGATTTTAGGGGGGATGCCTCTTTGCATTGCCTTGCGTTCTTTGTCGTTCGCGACTGAGCATATTTGAATTCTTGCACATAGTTGCCACCTTCGCTTCTTGTATATAGATACTTACGACAATCTTTGTATATATTTACAACAATAGACAAGCACTTGATTGTCTTTTGGATGTTGCTGGACTTTCGTTATGGACTAAGTCAGTTATGTGTGTTTGTGTTCGTTAACCCCCTTTTCTTTTCTTGTCTTTTAAGATTTTTCTCAAGCAAAGTTATCTACATCTCATCGCAATAAGGCAATGTTATGTATAAGAAAATATACATTGTTGATTGATTCTTTGTTTGAAAATGAATAACAAACCACAATATCAACCTATTAGAATATAGAATAGAGAAATCTAGCTTTAGGGACAGGGGTAAATAAGCTGTTTCTTACAGGCCCTAGGATGGTTCTCACAGCTCCACTTTAACTCCCTAAGGTTAGACTGTTCAGAAGGTTCCAACAGTCAACCCTTCCCAGTGAACCCGAGGTCTTTAGAGCTGACGATTTATTTACCAACCCGTTTAAGTAAGCTCATCTTGGTGCTTCTAGGTTCTTATCAGGTACCTAGGTAAGCGCCGTGAATGAGACACAGCCAGCTCTACCAGCTCTACCGGTCTACCGGCCCCGTTGACAACCTATTTGAACCGTTGTCTTGTCACATCATGCACGCGCCGTTCAGAACCTCATATCAATATTTGATGTCACCTTCCTCCCACTTATGAACCTATGATTGCTTCTTACCTTTCGCCCTAATCTCAAAACATCTACTATCGCTCCAGGCACTAAATCTACAGATTTCCAGACACATCCGCCAATCCTAACCATGCCGCCGGCTTCCTCGGTCGAGACCGGCAACACAACACCGGTCATCAATTCAAATCCACAACTCCAGTCATATTACTATTCAATTGAGTCACGGTTAGGATATAGATTACTACTCGGAGGAACCAGACATTTCGGTTACTGGGACCATGACACATATTGGCCCTTCCCCTTGTCGAAGGGTCTGCGCAACATGGAGGACAAGCTAGCCGAGGCGCTGGCCCTACCTCAGGGCTCACAGGTACTCGATGCCGGCTGCGGTGTCGGCCACGTGGCATTGCGCATGGCAAAGACTCATGGATTGCGCGTAGAGGCCATAGATATCGTGGACCACCATGTTGCCAAGGCCCAACGAAATGTTAAACGGTCAGGCCTGCCAGAAGGTACAATTAGGGCGCAGAAGATGGATTATCATCACTTAGAACCCTTCGCTTCCGAGTCATTCGATGGTGTTTATACCATGGAAACCTTCGTCCATGCCACCGAGCCCGATGTCGTTTTGGCTAACTTCTACCGCATCTTACGTCCTGGAGGTCGGCTCGTCCAGTTCGAATACGACCACAACATGCCTGACAGTTCGTCCCAGGATATGGCTGATTCTATGGCAAAGGTGAACAAGTATTCTGCTATGCCGACTAATGCTATATCGCATCCCGGTGTTTTCAGGCAGATGTTGGAAGATGCGGGATTCGAAGACATCGTTGTTCGTGACTACTCAGACAACATCCGTCCCATGACGCGGGTCTTCTTCCTCCTCGCCATCGTTCCTTATTTTTTTATTCGCACTTTAGGGCTTGAGCGTTATTTCATCAATACCGTTGCTGGAGTGGGGTCGTATAGGGGGCGCGGTCACTGGCACTATGTAGCTATTTCGGCTACGAAGCCTGGTGGTTCAATCGATGCCTCAAAATCAAAGTAATGGGATGATCGTAAAGCCGTCATGGTTTCCTACTACATTTCTCGGATCGAAGTTTAATGAATAATAATTATAAAGTAAATAAATCGTTATTAACATTTACTAACAAGCTATATCCTACCATGATTTGTCTTCTCAAGCCTGATTGTCTTTTTGGAACCGCTTCAGATCAAATATACTTTGGTATATTTTTGCGACTTTGTCTTTGTCAAATTTGACACTGCAGTCTGTTAGTTCCAAAAGCTTTCCTTACAGAGTACTAGGAAAGTGGGATAGTTGAGTACCATGAGAAATGTAACAGGAACAGTGGTGAAATCTAAGTTGTATCGTTCGTTATCTTGTGTAAAGCATCGTTTACTCAATCCATACTCTAAAGACGCATTCATGTGCTAAGAAATATGACTTCGTAGCTTGAATTCTTTTGACATTCTAAGAGAGTACCCAAATGTCCAGTAGTTCTATGAAGCAGAGGCTTTATTAATCAAACATTAACCTAGCAGTTTCCATTCGTAGCATTGTGCCAATGATAGTCCCGTGCTGTTTCTATATATTGATGACATGCTTTCTTTGTAGACCTAACCTACCAGAGGAAATGTTACTGTTACTACGTTCGTATCTTTCTTACCTACTGAGATGACAAATAATCTACCTAGTCAGCAAAACTTCATAGATATCGTTGCTCTTATAACAACTAAGTGTACATGATTTTATTCCTTTGTTTGTTTCCCTGCATTGCATAATAAATACATGCTGTAAAATACTTGATAACATCGTAGTGCAACCTTGGAAGTCCTAAAATACGGTGGTGACGTTATTTCAGAAAAGGGGGCGGTGTTGGTGAGACTCCAAAGCATGACTTTGAAGGTATCAACCTGGAATATTGTTTAAATAATGGACAACTAAGATCTTATCATATATTACTCTATATGTTGACCATATTCAATCATGCTACCTACCTTGATAGTGAAGCGGGACTTTCCAATCGTGTGCCAAGTACTTTACCCCTAATTACAGTAACTAAATCTTAGTTGCTGCCAAACAATGAACGAACTTCCAACAATGGTATTATGCAGTGCAGTTTATAACAATAGCCTTGTCAAGTAGTCACGCTTGGTGGACATCTTCAACCAAGACTTACACTTATGAACCAGAGATATTCGTGTGAAATTATAGAAATTCCAGATCATCAACATCCCACACAGACACATTCTAAGCAAGACTCTAAAATCTCAACTCAACATAATACACTTTTCCAAAAGAAAAGCTACTCAATTCCCAACAAGATGTGCAACATTACGAATAAGATGGTAGAGCAGGCTCACCAGTATGACATTATGGAACCTCTTTGCCTCGGCACTAAGCCCAGGTCTCCCGAACCTAATGAAGCAAGACCTAGAGGTTGGACTTGTTGCGCAGATGATTTTTTCAACCTCTTAGCAGAAAGATACTGCCGTGCTTGTTGTCATCGACAATGCCACAGCTGTGTCATATCCTCCATCGAATCTGATGTTTTACCTTCCGACTCGGAGACTGATTAAGTCCTCCCTCCAGTGTGGCAAGATTAAAGCTGAGGTAGGTTCATACCTGATTACTTGGGTAAAAATGTTACAATATCTCTATTTCTCATCCGGGGTCGTATTAACATTCCCCCCGCAATGTTTTATTCTCTGAGATTTCACAAATTCGGTACATTTTCACTGTTAGCTTCGAAAATAATATCAATTAACTTCTCCCTCAATTTTTCTGTATTAATTAGTCTTTGTGATATCTTTTTAATGCAAGGTGAAATATTAACTCCGACGATAGCCTTCCCAATTGTCATGTCATACCAATTAGTTGAATGATATAAAGCAGTGTGACGCATTTTCAATCTGTTGCCCCTTTTCTCCGAGGAGAAACATTAATAACTGTATCCACAACATCAGGTAGTTCAAACTAGTTTCTACGCCCTATTGTCATTCGTTGATCGTCATGGAACTCCAGTTGTGCAAAAGGGCGCTTAGCTAAGAAGCATAATGTGGAATCCGGTATGCTAAGAAAGGTTAGCTAAGACAGGGGAAGACATCTGCCTACATGAGTCTGTATTCATGATGCTGTATCCGATCGATATCTGACTAGCAAAACATAATGTTACCCAGCGGTTCAGAAAGCGGCCGGGGCCGTGAAAACTTCTCTCCAGTCACTGCAGGCAAAGACTCGGCTCTGTCATGATATACTGTATTATGTACGCATCTTAAAAATTTGGCAAATGCCTCCTAACATAAGGTTGAAAAGATCAACGTGGGGGATGCACGTCATTGCCAAGCATATCCACCCATTTCATCACGGTACGACCCGAACCGGGAAGTCTATCCAAAAGAAGGACGGTTTCACGATAACTTCAGATGTTCCATAAAGAAAAATGGAGTTAAATCAGGTACCGATTGGCAAAACTTTTCTCCCGGTCAGCCCTCGCATGTGTCAGCATTGACAGCCTGCACGCCTTATTACTGATTGTCCTGCAGCCGCCATCATTATACGGGGATGATTTGTAATTTACAAATCCCGAGGGGAAAAGGACTGAAGTAAGTACCCGAAGAATTGGTGAGACAAGTGTGCATCATGTCTCATGCTAAGAACGGTAGGTAGAAAAAAGAAATTCTCAATTATTGGGGAAAAGGGAAAATATAAAAGAAGCACTTGGGGACCTTGATGGCAATTATTATTACCTACTCCAACCAACAACGTACCAACGACACTATCCGATCATTGCACATAAACGTTAAATTCAACTAACCAGCTTAACTACCCCTTTTCACAATGGCTAAGCAAGGCAGCTGCTTCTGCGGTAAAGTCCGCATCTCGTACGAAGGCGAGCCAGTTACGCAGGTAAATCCTCAAATTCTTTATTCATTACTTTGACTCCCATTATCATAAGCCTCTAACTCTGACATAGGTTCTCTGCCACTGCCTCGACTGCCGCAAGATCACCGGCTCGGTTTTCAGCACCAACCTCGTCGTGCCCGGCGCTGGCTTCAAGGTCCTCTCAGGCGCGCCTAAGACTATCTCCAAGACTAGCGACTCGGGCAACGAGATCACTTCGCACTTCTGCGGGGACTGTGGCAGCACCCTCTGGCGCGACGGAGTGAGCTTTGGCGAAAACAAGGTTATCAAAGTCGGTGTATTGGACGACTTGAACGCCCTTGATGAGGCCAAGCCTGTCGGGGAGTTGTTTGCCCACCACAGAGTGGCTTGGGTCCCAGAAGTCGCCACTAAAGCTCGATAGAGTGTTATTGATTTATGCCGCGGCTGTTAAACTCCAGTTGGGATGGGATATCGGTTATTTAGACGGCTGAGGAAAATACGTATATGGAGTTCAATATGACTTACCTCTCTTACAAGTGAAATTCTAGGAATTACCAGAATTTGCTTCTTATGATAGTACTTCGTAAATCGCAGTAGAGAATTCTGCGAATGACCTATCACCCATGAGGCTTAACAAGCCGATCTAGTCGCGCCTATTAGAGATCGGTATTTATTATGACGCTTGACAACGGACAACAACCTCGTCATCCCCGAGTCCAAAGATGACTTTGTATGAGTGACAGTGTGATTAATACACATGCGTCTACGCTCTCAAACACATAACTGTATGGTGACACGGTTTATTCTATACGACCTACACATTATGGTGTCAGGGTTGTCTACCTATAACACAAGGTACATCTTGCGAATAGTGTATTATCTACATCAGTATTCCGAGAGCGACTCATGTGGTGGTCTATGTGATACAACAGTATCTTGATACGTGATGCGTTCCTTATTCCTTGTTTAAATAGACATCACCACGTAGGATAAAGTTCCAGATGAAATAGACCTAGTACTGGTTCGGAGCTGTGGCAGTAATTTCACCACGTACGTATCCATCATCAAGATTATGGTCCTTGGTGCAAATTCATCTTAATCGATAGAATCTTAGAAACTGGTCCGAAATAATAATATGATAAAGATTAAATGACAATATAAAGATGATGTCCAGACACTTACAAAGAGAATCGTCTCTGATAGGATGGGAATTGGCCGGAGCTAATGATTGGTTCTCGGGAAGGGCTGTGATATCATTTTACGCGTAACCTCCATCTTAGGTTTTCATGCGCGTGTGGATATTGAGGATATTAGACCGCGAGTCTTAAAATTCATACCCACTTCGCACTTCGCATAGAAAATTTAGCCTTTCGTTTTCTAAAGAAAAGAAACATTTCCTTCGAGTTTCCTAGATCATTGATATACCTGACCTACCTATGTTAGGTAATCTAAGGGCACCTGCTCGCTGCGTGTTTGTGAGGGTGGCCATTAGATATTTCAGCATTATTGAGAATGTCTTCTCTTAGTAACCTGGTAACCTAAGTAAACTCGTTATTGATTCAGATGCTACATTTCATATGACCTGGCCGAGGTTCGTTTTGACAGTCTTCGTGATCTTATTGCGTTGCGGTACATATACAAGGATATATGCAGACTTCTACCTTTTTGGGGTGCTTCATTCGACTCTCTCAAAGATCGACTTGTTTTCAAATGTTTACCTACCCAACTTCAATAGTTATACATGGATGTATTATGTTAGAACCTCTGAACATTCCTATCCGCAATTCTACTAATAGTTTAGTACTTCGAACCATAGAATCAGAAGTTCTGTTTAAGAAGGAAGAAAAACAATGGGGTTGATTGGAATTTGGAAGGCTAAAAGATGATACCTACCTAGGTAGGTAACATATGCCAACATGTAATTTGCGAACGAGGCTGTGAGGCTCAGAAGTAACGGGCAATAATAGGTGTATGTAGTGTCACCTTGAACATTTGAACAATTCTAACATTGTGCTCTGGCTCGGTAAATGGGTGCCGAATATGCGGAATGAAATCTGATCGCTGTGGAATGGCATGGGGTTTTTACCCCTATTCCCTATTCGACTGGTCTCAGATCTCAGGGATGAGTGGCTGGGCCCTTGAATTGTTTCTCTTTCGTGGCTGCTTCCTCCCTTCAAGGTTGTTTTATGTCTGTCGGTGATCAGGTGATATTCTTGGGTAAAAAGGCGGACGTGAAAATGTTTCACCATTTTCTTCAACTTCAGTGCGCTTGATGATCTCCCCAATTGACATCATAAACAAAAAGAAACACGCAAGTGGTTCTTCTTAGTTGATCTACAATCGTATATCTCCAGTCTTTAAATATTATGGTTTTAACGTACTATGCACTGTTGAATTCAAAGCTTGTCGAGTTGCTAAGCTTTTTCGGTAGCGCGTTTGTGTTTAATTGATTGGTTACAAGGTTGGCAGGTACAGCATGGTGACGGATGAGTCGGAATCGCCAAGCCAATCGAATCGAGTCCAACGTCACCTGTGTGACATCTCAAGGATGGAACGGTCTAAATCCACCCCCTGCTAAACCATTTTAAGCCCCTCACCTTTCATTTTACCTGCCTCGCATGCGTTCGCATAGCCACCTTCTGCCACATAAGCTTCCTTCTGATACGGGAAATTGAAGCTGTCGATTGTAAGCGCGGTTTAAGTTGAGCCCCAGAATTTTGAACCCCGTGTTGGAGACGACTGCTTCGTATTTTTTTACTAACTGACCTATGAGAATTGTGTGTTAAACTTCCTCCCCCGACTGCCCCGAGTACCTAGGTACTTATGGATCTGTACTTGGTTTGGCGGATTTTCACACCGTTGGTCCTGGAACGATATTTCTGTTCCTAGTCTTACGCCTCTCTTTTCCACACGCCAGTGTAAAATATTAAAAAAAAGAGGCAAAGGTTAGTACTGTTCTCCATTTCTTTCCTAATTTGAAACCAAGTCATTGGTTAGAGAGGGAAAAGGATCCTTGATTTGGTCTGACCTGAACAGGTACCTAGGTACTTAGATACTTGTACCAAATCCACACCTCATTCTTTTTGTTCCATCTTTGCTTGCGTGTTCGCCACCACTTCTTCATTCACCCTTTCTACTTTCTACTTCCTCTTGAACCAAACAAGAAACTTCCATTTCCATTTTCCATTACATTTTTTGTTCGTTGTATCATCATCACCACCACCTCCTCCTCACCTTCACCAAAGTACACTCACTCTTTATCATCCACCGACACATTCGTTAATTTTGACTTCGGTGATTTACTCAGGTACGCGATAATTCCCAGGCGATATTAAATTCTATTTTGCGCGCCCATTGTCTTCCTGGAAGTCTTTCGCTTAATATCGCAACACCACAACACAACATCGCATTGCATTACAACAACACAATCAACCGTCACAATGTGGACGTCTTCGGCACTGCCGTCCCTCGCCATGGGACTGGCCACTCTGTCCGGCGCATTCGCTCAGAGCTACAACACTATCCCAGAGATCAAGGCTGTCGGCCAGCACTTTTTCTACTCCAACAACGGTACTCAATTGTAAGTTTAGCATCGTGCCGTCCCGCACACCTCCCACATTATACTGTCTTGGCAACACCGAACACTAAACAACTAACTTTCTCTCCTTTGTTAGCCTTCTCAAGGGTGTTGCCTATCAAGAGAACTATAACCCCAACGGTACTTCTAGTTCTAACACTCAGTACACCGACCCGTTGTCCGATGCTTCCAAGTGTTCGCGAGACATTCCGTTCATGAAGCAGATCTTCACCAATGTCATTCGTGTTTACGCAATTGACCCCACCCAGAACCACGATGATTGTATGGAGCAGCTGGCTTCTAACGATATTTACGTTATTGCCGATCTCAGTGAGCCAGGCACTTCAATTGACAGCAACGATCCTGAGTGGAACGTTGGTCTGTACACTCGTTACACTGCCGTTGTTGACGCTCTAAGCAAGTACAAGAACGTGATTGGCTTCTTTGCTGGCAATGAAGTCGTGAGCGCCCAGAACCAGACTTCTGCCGCTGCTTTCGTTAAGGCTGCCGTCCGTGACACCAAGGGTTACATCAAGAGCATGAACTACCGTGACACCTTGGGTGTGGGTTATGCCACCGCTGATGTCCCTAGCAGAGACGAGCTGGCTCACTACTTCGCTTGTGAACCTGAGGATGGATCCACCACCTCCATTGATTTTTGGGGATACAACGTCTACTCGTGGTGCGGAGATAGCAACTACGAAACCTCGTCGTACGGCGATCGTGTCGATTTCTTCAAGGATTACCCCGTCCCGGCTTTCTTCGCTGAGTACGGTTGCATCGAAGGTGTTACCGGAGGCGCCACCCACAGACCGTTCACTGAGGTCGCTGTTCTCTACGGTAACATGACATCTGTCTTCTCTGGTGGTATTGTCTACGAATGGTTCTACTCGGATAACGAATACGGTCTGGTCTCGATTGACGGAAGCAGCGTTTCCCCGTACCCTGACTTTACCTCTCTTTCGTCCCAGCTGGCTAAAGTGACCCCCTCCCTCACGCAGTCGAGCGCCTACAAGCCTTCTAACACCGTTCCTGCCTGTCCCAGTGTCGGTGGTTCCACTTGGGCTGCCGTCGCGTCGCCCCTGCCCCCTGTCGTCAACCCCCAGCTCTGCTCCTGCGAGGTTGGTAGCTTGGCATGCACTGTTGACTCCGACGATGAGGATTCTTATGGAAGCGTTTTCGACTACATCTGCGCTGCTAACGGAGATTTCTGCGATGGAATTGCCCACAATGCTACGACCGGTAAGTACGGTGCGCTCAGCGGCTGCTCTCCCAAGCAGCAGCTCGCTTGGGTTGCCAACCAGTACTACGAGGGCAACGGCAAATCTGCGAGTGCTTGTGACTTCAGCGGCGTAGCCAAGACTCAGGCTGCCACCACCTCTGCGGGCTGTGAAGCCTTGATCTCTGCAGCTGGTACCAACGGCCAGGGAAGTGTTGTCAGCCCCACTGGACAGCAGGGTACCGCCGCCAGTAGCTCGTCTCAGGGTGCTGCTGCTGGTACTATGGCCAACCCCGCCTTCTTCAACTATGGCAAGGCCTTCTTCGCCGCCTATGTCATCACTGCACTGGTTTCTGGTGTAGGCATGTTCGTCCTATAAGGGGAATTGGGTGGTCGGAAGGTTTGGTGAAATAACGGAGGATGGTAATGAGTTTGTATGTGTAGGAGAATGCGCGTTTTCACACATGGTATGGGATATGAGACGCATCATCTACTCCAAGCCCAAGAGATGATGTGATCCATTGTGATGCTATTTCCTTTTCTTTTCGCAGGCGAGGGCGTATCTGGATGGGGCCCGTTTAGCACGTCTTCATATTGCTGTAGGAAATGGCATCCTTGAGTTTGGTGGACTAATGGCAACACATTATAAACATGCTGCACACAAGAGGCTGTGCTTGCTCCAGTGACTATAAAAAACAATAATTCTCGCCGTAGTAGCTACCCTGTAATAGGATTATGCTTTCAGTGGTAATCCCACAACGATATATCGATTCCGTTTAGTTGGTCTATATCGTGGGCTAAGAGTTCCACTCATGGATCATGAGGATCGCTGCCGGGAGATATGGTTAGTGATCTTTAGCTACCGGCTTGGGACCTTCAATCCTGGATTTTTGATCTCTTGGAAAGCTTGATCTTAATATCACGATCGGAACCCGAGAACATCGAAGACTAGCTACTTGGCAATACGACTTTGACATTTGTAACACCCGGCTAAGATCATACCCGCTAATTATATACCCCATATTTATTTACTCTAGATTCAGAGTGGTGATTTTTATCTCAAACTTCATTTTCGCATCTCAAAAGTCAAATTGCTAGTCCTAAAGGAACCTCCTAAAGAATTTTTTTATTGCACTATTATATGCAGGTACGATATAGTTCCCTGCACCAAGGTAACATAGCATGTGGACCCAGTAACACGGATGGTGCATCCTGCTGTGACGCATTTGTAACAAATGAATTCAATGCTCGAGACGAACCTTACTAATTTTAGAATTTGGGATAGTGTACCTAGGTACTTGAACGTACGGTATTCTTGTACCCATAATAATGGTGGAACTTTTCTTTCGACAGTCAGTCACTTTTTTTTCTTTTTTAACTTATCAATCTTTCTTCGCGATATGGACCAGATCAGGTACCTCGTTCCACCGTCCCCGCGCCGAGAAGCCGTTGAGACAAAAGCGCTCAACGTGGATGATGGATAATTTGACAACTTCCATGAGACCGACACCCTCTCAATGCAAAAATGCTCAACGACGGCCGCCGTGAGCGTTTATCGAGGATGTTCAACGCACTTCGTCTCATGTGAGGGTTTAAGTGCTAGGTATTTTAAACGACTTGTACGATTAAATCATATTGCACAAAGCCCGTATATTAAAATTAATATTCGAAATACATGCATAAAAGACCTATGAATTCCTCAACTGTTATGTGCCGTCGAAGACCGACGTTACTTCTCCGGCTTTCAAGGGGGTCGGACACTCCAAAGCTACCTACTGATGCGTATCAGCGCCTCGGAGCATCTACGAGCATGTTCATATAAACTATCAACCTTTAGTCTACTTGAAGAAGCTATCTTTTCGCGCCATCTTGGTGTGCCAAAACTTCTCTACCATGTGAGCAGGAACATAATATCTGAACTCCCTCTCTCATAGCAACAAATTCACATAGAAAAGACTAAGTCATTTAACAGTCCCACTCAAAGCGTCGTCATTCTCATTAGCTATCGCTTCATATGGCATAGCTTAGACTTCCAAGAGCCAAGGAAGACAGTTTAGGCTGACGATATATCTGAAGCCGAAGTCAAGAGACAAGGATAGATGGTCCAAGATCTCATTCAAAATAATTATTGGATAATTTACTCTCATCTGCAACCGCGCTATTCTAGGCATCGAGATGATAGGATGGTTCTGAGGAGATGGTCATCTTTGGCTCGCTACACTACCCGCATCTACCTCAGCAGACCGAATTTCTCTATTTCCTGGCGAATATATAAAAGTTTTGTGATCATCACATTATAGGACGTCCAGACTATGGTTTCTCGCGGTCTATCTTTAGGCAGCAGTAGGGAAACTTTGCACGGGCTTATACAATTCCTGGGCATCGAGACGAGACGCAAGAACCTCATATGCTTATGTTGATTTTGCTGGCATGTGCGAACCATAAGAGACCTATATTATCGGCGTGGGTTTCAACAAGCATGCCGAGATATGACCCAGAAAACAAAACATTAGGTATTTTAACGGGCACTTGTCTTAGTGCACTCAAATCAACACTTGTCAACCGCATTTCGACTCTAAAAGTAATAGATTCTAAGGAACTGCAAATAACACTCTTATTAATACACTGATCTAATGGCTAACCCAGGTACTTCCGAACTGAAAATATGTTTTATCATACCCCGATACTACCCATCGCTACTATGGGCTAATACTGAATATTGCCTTTGCAGAGATGCTTCGGGCTCTTGAAGTTGCCCATCTGCGCTGCATTGATAAACCGCTTTGTCTTGTCCCAGTCATTACTGCAGATCGGACCACACCAGACCGGTCTTGCGTTGCCGTCATATTCCTCTAGGATGTACTGCTTGTCCTGCCAGTCCTGGCCAACAGCGGCGCTCACATCGCACACCGGGATCGTGAAGGTGCCTTCCCACGACGGGCCCTGGGAACCGGGGTTCTTCCACCCGTTCGATAGGGCGTCGTGCACGCGCGAAGCAGCCGTGTTCGCGTCGTAGTTGTACTCGGCCACGTTGTACGAGTCGAGGGACGAGTTGATGACATCGGAGACGGTGACGCCCGCGAAGTCGCCTTGTCCTAGCTTGTCGGCGCCCGTCGGATAGGTAACGTACCCCCACTGCTTTTCCGACAGGGCATCGCCGTTACCCTCGTGCCAGTAGTACAGGTACCAGGCCTTCCCGTCCCGGCAGACGGTGTAGTCCTTGGGGCCGGTTCCGATGCCCTGGCCGTCGCCGCAGTTGGCACCGCCGAGGATGAAGATCTTCTGCTGGCGCCAGAGCTCGTTGACCGCGTTGCCGAGGAGGAAGGAGTTCATAACGTCGATGACAGAGTTCTTGTCCACGCCGCCGAAGTCCACGAACGCGCCGCCCTGCAGGTAGGACTTGATGTCGCCCGTGTTGTTGTAGTTCTTGCCCGCCATGAGCTCGTCGTTGGCCGACGTGAAGGACTTCATGGACTCGACCACCACCTTGGAAAGGACTGCGCCCAGGTCTGCGTCTTTCTGGAAAGTGTCATCCTTCCTATACGCATCGTTAGTATGGAGACTAAGCCTTCTGTCACTTGTAAGACCGAGGACTTACGCTGCTGTTAGCTGGAGCTGCCCAGCAACTGAAGCGCCGCCGGCGACTGTCGACATAGCACCTGCGACGGCGCCTGTCAACGCCATGCCTTCACCCAACCCTGCGAATGCAGCGCCGATGCTTAGGACCGTGGTGACAGCATTCAGCACCTCTTTAAGCGTCGAGATGGTCTGGTCGTTGTTTTTCGGCTGATAGAACGTCTGGGACCACGACTCCTTGCTGAGAGAAGACGCGATGGCGCTCACCTCGAACGCCTCGGATATGCCCCTGAAATAGCTGTGTAGCCTGTTGATGGCCTCGAGAACATAGTAAGTAGGCCGGATGTCGTCGCCGCGGTCGTTGATCACGCGGTTGTCGCAGACGTCCAGGTCGCACGAGCTGTCCGACCCGTCGTCGCGGCATGTCCAGTCTGGGTTGCCGATTCCCCATTGCCCGAAGGCGCCGGCAAACCCGCCGGAGTTGCTAGAGATGTCGCTGCTATGGCTGCTGATCCAGTTGTCGAGCCACTGGTCCGTGTTGGTGCTCTGCCAGTCCTGGGCCTTCTGCCCGTAGAATTGCGAAACGGCACCACAACGGCGGTTAAGGTGGCCGAGACCATTCGAGGACGTGGGCTGGTTGGCAGGGAGGGCCGTTACAGCTTGCGAGACAAATAGGAGACTAAGGAGTGTGACTGCCATTTTGTCGGCTGTAGTAGTGAATGTTGGAGTGAACTGTTGAAGCATGATCTAAGGCCAAAAAGATGAATCTTTCTTGATGTTAATATACTCATTTTGCTAATCTACATGAACCTCTTGTCTCGCCTTCATTTCGACGCGTTTGTTTCAATCATATGGCGATGGTGTCAGCCTCTGTCCGCTATAATCTTGCCAAGCAGTACTTTTTTATGATGGCATCAACATATCCACAGGTGCAACCCAGCAAATCTGCCATATAGAGCATACTTTCTCATTTTTTAATCGAGATCTACTCTGCCGTGCGGCTGGTAATCATCCCAAATAAGGCAGGAGATCGGAGCCTTGAATAACTAACACAGCCGCAATCCTTCACCCTTAAGGCCTATTTCTGACATGATTCGCCCGCGTTACCCCAGAACCCTATAGTTACCAAAATAGAACCGCGCTTGATGTAAAATGACTTGCAGTGCTGATTATGATGGCGCTGTTTTCATTTATTCAAGGCATCACATATGTTAGCTAAGGATCGACTTTATTATTCAACCTCAGTATGTCGTTACTCAAGTGTCTAAGAAGGTATGTAATTAGTTACTTTGCTAGACATTATGTTTGATGTTAAGTGCACATATAGAGAAAAATAGAACTGGAAGCGAGAGTAAGAACAAGACCGAAATAGATGCGCCCATAGATCGTCGTGAAAGTTTCTTGAAAAGTTGTTCATACATAGTATTAACCAAGGGGACCATGGGGTGTAAGCTGATACGCTGCATACCTACCTAAGGTATTTGTCTACCGTCATCTATAAGCTGGTCTATGATTAGATAGTAACCTGTATACATATAATATTCCTACTATTAGGTAGTTATTCAAAATTTTCGGTATACTATGAGGTCTAGGTAGTTTATTAGGTCAGATGAATGGTGTCAGATAGACTATATGAAATGATGATATTCAACAACATGTGAAGCATACATATAATGACCCAACGTTCTTAACATGGTAAATTCTATCGGATTTGACTAAATTTCTCGGGCTCAAACAGAGGCCATTAGCCAATACAACAGGTTTGAGCTTTCCACAGAGGTGCTAGGTAGGGACGATGGCAGACGTCGGGTCTCTACACGATAGGTGCCCATTGGAGTTATAGTAGACATCACCACAGGCAACTAATTATCCTATGCCCAATACGACCGAGAAGACGGCGCCAGCGTCGCTGACAGGAACCGTCCTTATCTTAAAGCCTTTTCCATTTGCGCCCTACTGTGGTCTCAAGTTGACCGAGCTCGGACACCGCTTCTTCCTGGGGGTTTCCCAGGCCATCAGCGGATGATCTGGGGCCTTGGATCATGGAACATCTTAACGTTGATGAGGCTACCATTACGAGGTCATTCCGGGCGGGTAAGAGGGTAATAGAGAGATGTAGCAAGACCCTGAAGACGATCACATACGAACTCGAGGGCAACGACGCGGCCGTTGTGTGCGCTGATGTGGACCCGGCAGCTATTCATACGATCTCAGCTATGGCGATGGAAAACGCCGGGCAGATTTGCTTTGCTATCAAACGCCTGTACATCAACGACGATATGTAGGATTCGGTCCTGGCGACCATCGTGGAGACCTTTAAACAACTTCAAGTCGGTGACGGCTTCGAGCAAGGCGTAACTGTACCACCACCTGCACACTGGACTCACCTCGAGTAGGTTAAGGAGCTGCTGACCGACATAGGCAAGTCAAAACTTAAGGTCGTATGGAGTACCAAACCCTGCCTTCCTAGGAGCTGGTGAGACCACAGGCTTTATCACTCCGACGATTATTGATAATCCGCCTGACGAGTCGAGGATCGTGGCCGAGAAGCAATTCGGCAAGTTACTAGCGAATATGTTGTACTTGGTTTTCTTTTTGCGATTATCTTTCATTAATGGATTAACACCCACTCCGAGATCTCAACAGATATCCCGTGGGGAGGCCATACGAATCATGGTCTTGATGCCCAGACGGGTGTTGAGGGTATGAAGAGTTACTGTAACCCGCAGACTATTGCTGTAAGATTGGCTTTGTAGGCTGAGGGCAGGATATATCTCACTAATGCTAAACGTGATATGAATAGTATCTAGTTGCCGTCGTGTTTTGTCCTTGAATGAGGTTCTCACTAGGTATAATAATTCTTTCAATAAAATTCTCTTGAACTTTTCTGTGATTTGACCTTCGGTGCTTTACAAAGTCATCACAGTGGTAGGTAATGTAAATTTGGAAATGGAGCTGTATTGTTCTTCAATAATAATCTTCCAGGTTATTTACAGTGAAATGTGCCCCTTTAATATACATGCACATACAGAGTATTGGCGGGGTAAAGGGGGTGCTAATTATTTTTCTAACCGAAACTTTACTTCCTGCTCTCTTTATCTTATCAAACTCCGTAAAACGCGACAGTTCCAAAGCTTACATCATCTTTCCTTTCTCTTCCTAAACCAGACATTACATATACATCGCACCAGTTATCCACGAAACAAGTAGAAACTCGACCAAGAACCCTACTACAACGACAATCTCGCCCTTGCGACCGAAAACCCCCTGATATCCCACCGTCAAGATGCAGGGCTTCAACATGGGACGGTACGTCCCCCCCGACGTCGAGGGCACGACGAGCGGGAACGCGCTGCACAAGAAGCGGCCGCCGGGGATATCGCGCGACGGGGCGCAGCAGACGGTGCGCTTCGAGATGCCGTTCGCGGTGTGGTGCGGGCACTGCGCCAAGCCCACGCTGATCGCGCAGGGCGTGCGCTTCAACGCCGTGAAGAAGAAGGTCGGCGTCTACCACAGCACGCCCATCTTCGCCTTCCGCATGCGGCACGCCGACTGCGCCGGCGCCATCGAGATCCGCACGGACCCCCAGAACACCGCGTACGTCGTCGCCGAGGGCGGGAAGAAGCGGGACACAGGCGACTCGCCGGCGGCCGGGGACCCCATCCTCACGGACAAGGAGCGCGAGGGCCTGCGGACGAGCGCGTTCGCGAAGCTCGAGAAGACGATCGCGGACCGGGAGGTCCTGGAGCACGCGAAGGAGCGCATCGGCGAGCTGGAGCACGAGAGCGCGAGGAAGTGGGAGGACCCGTACGAGCAGAACCGCCGGCTGCGCGCCGCGTTCCGGGTCGGGCGCAAGGAGCGCGAGCGCGACGCCGCGACGACGGAAGACCTGCGCGACCGCATGAGCCTGAGCATCGACCTGCTCGCCGCGACCGAGGAGGATGCGCGGCGGGCCGCGCTCGTGGATTTCGGGCCCGCCGACGACGGCGAGATGGGCCGCAAGGCTCTCGCGAAACCCTTGTTCCCGAGCGGCGGTCCCGCCGCCGATGCGAAGGACGCGGTGAGGCGGCCGAAGGGCAAGAGGCTGAAATCCGAGATCGCTACCGCGCAGATGCGGGAGAATCTGGTGTCGGAGATCGTGGGCAACACACGAGTGGCTCAGGACCCGTTCCTGTCGCTGGACCGCGGTAACGGGGACAGTACCAAGGGTTCGTCTAGGATTCTTGGCATCAAGAGGAAACGGATGGAATCGGAGCCAGAGCTGGAAGATCGCGACGAATTGGAGTCAGAAAAAGGGGCTACGGCTGATGTAGAAAAAGATGGGAAAGTTACAACATCACTGGCAGCATTGGTGGAATACGATTCGGATTGAGGCATCGCTGCATGGGATATGGCGTATATGGGGGTTTGTTTATGGCATTTGATTATTTATGATACCCAGGTTATATCATGATATACAGCATAAGGGGCCTATGAGTAAGGCCGGACGGGATTAGACATATGACAAGAGGCTGGTCACGTTGATTTAAATTTATGAATTCTTCATTGGCACCCTTTGTCTGAGGGTCATTAGAGCAAATATGATGCTCGCGTCCACATGTTGACACAAAACCTCCCGCACAGAGCCAAAAAAAAAAAGGAAGCAGCTTGATCGCACCAGAAAAAGCCAATGCTAGCGGTTTAAGACAGGTTGGAATTCCAGTACCCGGCTCGATTCTTTATGCAAATTCCACTTGAGGACCACCAATACCATCCGTAGCCACCAGAAGAAAAACCGTAATACTCCATGATCCAGAGAAGGCAGTGCGTGTATTAGTTGAATATAGAGGTTGAGTGAGACACAAGTGGTCTGGCGTCGGATAGCTTAGGTGCCTATACGTCATCCATCTGGCCGGCAGGCTCATCCTCTTCGTCCCCGAAACTAGCAACCGAGGACATATCGTCATCGTCTTCGCTCTCGGCTCCGGTCTCGTCCGCGGCGTCCTTGCTAGCGTACTTCTGTACGTATTCTGCTTCCTCCTTTAGCCAACTCTCCATTCAGGCTCAGGATAGGTAAGGGGGGGGTAGACGAACCCTTCACCTTAGCATCGTAGCTCTTTGGCTCACGCATCAATAACGCAGCTGCTTCGCCATTTAAGGGGTCGGCGGGGTTGGGATATCGTAGGAGTTGTGGGAGGAAGACCTCGAAGATGTTGATCATGTCGAACATGGGCGACCACGTCTGGTTGATAACGTCTAAGCACACCGAACCGGACCTATTTTATAATCATGTCTTCTTTAGTCCTGTCCTGAACCTTGCACCCATCTCCAGGGGAGTATGTGATAATGGTATGGTCGAGTCCTATGCGACTTACAGCTCATCGATGTTCGGGTGGAAGATTCGATTGACGAAGCCGATACTAGGTGACTTATACGGGTACTGGTCGGGGAGCTCGACGTGGACTTTCCAGACACCATTTTCGAAGGGCGCTATACTTCGCATTAGAGGCCGTTATAACCCAGATTTTTGTCTTTTTTATACTAACTCTCGGTGGGCCCCTTAAACCTGACGTAAAACTCTTGCCTGAGAAAGCGTGAGGACAGAGAACAGGACGTAGTAGACGATCTAGCTTACACTGTGACAACTTGGTTAGTATGATTGTACACTACTAGGGAGCAGAGCGTATATTAATTACTGTTGTCGTTGACTAGAGTCACCTCATAGTCGGACATGAGCCTATGGCAATTAGTTGTGATATCGAACTTCGTTGGTCAAGGTTATCATACATCCTGCTTGATGGTTAGTAGAAGCCTAGACAGAACACGGGGATTTTGGTAAGTTACTTCATGACCTTGTTTAAAGCTTTTATTAGTATTTTTAAATTGTATAATTCACAAAGTTGTATTCGTCGATACTTACATCTGTCTCGATTCGTCGGCGTGGGCTACTCATCTTGCCTTGCTCTTCTGTGATCGGATTATTCCTTGGTGTGCGTGCCTTTGTTCCCTCTCTTATCTCTTCGTTGCTAAGACCTGTTCGTCGGCCGCCTGGTAATATTTTACGCCGTTTCTGTTATTATCCGATCAGAATAGATTGTCCCCTGTTTAAATGAAATGTTGTCCAAAGTTGGGGTGTCGGATGATTTCGGTGGTAGAAAGAGCGGCGTGAAAATATTAGGTATCGGTATCGGTTGATGTTGGTGTTGGTATTAGTATTGACGATGGTTGATTGCGACGAAGAAAAGGAATATCGATAAGATGTGGGATGAATGACGATGGTGGTATGTGACGAAGTAAATATTTGGTTTAGGTAGGTAGGGTCTGATGTTGAAATTAACGCTGTTGCTGTGGGTTGGATTTCTACGGTAAAAGAAAAAGGAAAGTAGAGGAAGGCCTAAGAGGTTCTCGCATGTCTTTGATCTGAGTGACTGCCACCTGAGTTTAATGGAACAAACCTTACCTAGGGGAGTCACAAGACAAGCGGTACCCGACAATGCAGTAATGACGCGACTTGACCGGATAAGCCGCTATTAGCGCCGTTCAATCAGTGATGACACCCACCGAAGCTGCCCGGTTCCAACCAGCCCACGTTCTAGTGCTTTATCCTTTATCGATAGTTGTATCCCATTGTACAACGGACGCTAAAAGACCCACTATCTTGGAAATCATACCTCCGCCCTCAGGTCTCCGCCCTCCCCCCTCGTCGCTCTCCTTCTCTCTCCTATCTTATTATTAATAACCATTCCTCATTTACATCCTATTCATCTTGCTCCCTTCCTACATTATCTACAATAACCTACTACATTATACGAATACATTTTTTTTCTTTATTACTCGCAAATACTATTACTACTAGGATCGTATGTTTGCTCCTATATCCATAGTATATTTATATTTTGGGCATCACTTCACACGCATCCGGCATGACTTCTTGGCCCCGTGATTCGTGCCCCGATAATGAATTTCCCTCCCGGCCCTCGCAACGTGTTGCCGCCATGCCGAACTAATAAGTTCGCGTACTATTAATTCGCCCAAGTCCACTCCCCTTGCATGAGTAGATATAGATACGATATGTACCCAAAACACTTCTCAGATCGGAAGTGTTGTCCAGCCGGAATATGATATATCATGTTCTCACTTTTCTTCAACGTTGTGTTCCGCGCTTCCCCCGAGTTTCTCCAATGAACCTCCCTCCGCGATCATATCCGCATTATATCCATACATAACTCTTCCTACTCGCCGTTATCAAAGCCTAACGAGTTCCGGTCAACTTGATTTCATTATGTTCATCATAACAGGTAGCCAATCATGCTCACTACAAGCTGTTAGTTCGTCTCATCCTTTCCGGGTACAGAATTCGAAGTGCAAATTACCTTCCCAACCGCTTGTTGGGCGTCTGGTGGCAGTTCTAAGCCAGGAAGGTTTAACGGTGGCGGCGTCACACTCTCTATGCCGCAGGTTATTTCAATGCTCCTCAACAATCCTCCAACAGCTTTCTGCTCCGGTGTGAATACAGCCAGATTGGCAAATGTGAGGCAATTTGGCTCGTTAAACAAACGTGCCTGGCAACCGTCGTCCATGTTCGCGATAAATGCCGCGCACTGCGCTACGCCAGGTACATTATAGCATGTCGGTGTTGAGTGTTGCGATCCCGGCTTAGGTAGCTGGATATTCGCCATTACCGCACCGCGACAGTTTTTAGGTCCCGGTGGCCCCGAGAATAGCAACGCAGATATTGGAACCACTGGTTCGGTTGGCTCAGCTTTCCTACCAGTCGTGGTACTACCTAATCTCGTGACGTCGCTCGGTATCGTGGTGCCGTTCGGCGGGTTCACGTTGACTTCTGGAATACCAGAGATTTGCGGTGCTTCCGAGACTAGCGGGACATCTGATGCGGCGACATTTTCCACCATGGCTTCCATAGGAAGGTTGTCGCCCTCCCTCATTATCGTTACTCCGTCCGCTATAGTAGGGCGCATTACTTCCTCCTGAATCCGTATCCTTTGCGCCAATGCACCTGTCGTCTGCCATACTGTGCCGATAATACCAAGGAAGGTTATCGTTAGTCTCCGCTGAATCCTCATTATGAAGTTATCTGATCTTTGGTATAAATGTTGGAAAGAACTAGACTCCCCAAAGTTCCTTTGCGTTGCGACGAATCTTACCTTGGTTTGAGACGATGCCAAGGCGTGATGCAAGTGAGTTTGGGCGTGCACCATCTTGGCGTTTCATACACTATCGACCTCAATCCCTAAGAGGACAAGGGGCGGTCTCGATAGATTCGCGGTATTACAAGAATCTAAGATCGAATTTCTATAAAAAGAAATAGTGCCATCTATTAACATGTTCTAGAAATCTGAGAGCAGACTCAACGAACGGGTGTCTATCTAGTTGGTTCGGCAGCGAATCATCCAAACTTATTCCGCAGGTCCTCATTTACCTAGGTATTTTCAAATAACCGGCCTGTTCAAAACACGATCGATGTGCTATCGGCTGTATGCAGTTGAAAATCCCTAAAAACCTTAGCTTGTCATTTTGGCACGGAGACAGACAGCTGGTACGTCTCGCCAGGTTTGATGTCAGTGAAGCGTGCCTCTGGAAGGACCTGGCCCTCGTGCTTCACTACTACCTCCTTCACGTCTGCCGAACGATGAACGTCTACCACGAACGTGGCACCGCGGAATATACGGGCGACCTTTATAGCGTCCCATGTGGACGGTAATTGTGGCTGGATTTGTAGGCCTTTTGCGTCGCCTCGCAGACCACACAACCCTTCAATAAAGGATCGGTATGCCCACGACACTGTTCCTGTGTTGAACAACTGACTAGACCGTCCTGCCGTGCGCGGATACTGCTGGTACGCGCCACGGTAATAATTTGGGATGTACACAGGTAATTGTCCTCGCTGTACATAGTCCTCATCCGAAGGACCCGGAATCATCTTCCGCAAAACGTCGTAGGCCCGATCCGTCTCTCCTATTGAGTACAGGCTGTGGACATAAAAGACGGCTGCATGATTGTATACCGACCCATTTTCAGCCGAACCGGGGTATTTCTGGGTCACACGGCCGACATTCTCACGCATGCCGCTATAAGGAGGGGCGAACATAACGGTGCCGTAAGGCGTGCTCATCTGCGAGTCCACTTGAGGCAACATGCGGGAGATCTGCTCGGTGCTGGCTGCTCCACTCAGAATCGACCATGTCTGTGGGTTTAGCCAGATGCGGCCCTCGAGGTCTTCCTTGACGCCGAAGATTACATTATCATCCGTGATACCTCGAGCATACCAGTCACCATCCCATAGGTGCACATTTGCCGCGTCGTTGACCTCCTTGGCGCTCTCACGGTAGTGTGCTGCCAGGTCGGCTTTGCCTTCCTGCTCACAGACATCGGCCCACAACTTCAGCGCGAACGCCGTGGCAACCGTCTGCCATCCTGACACACCTTTACCTTTATAGCCCACCATGTTTAGCGGATCGCACCAGTCGCCCTGGGCAATATAGCTCAGACCTCGGGTATCGCGTGCTGAGACCAACCAATCCATTGCCCGGCTAAAACGCTCGAACACGGTATATGTGTCACCATGCATTCCCTTCACTGGCACCTTAAGAAGGTCGTAATCGCCCGTTTCAGAGAGATATGCCTCAAGCGTTACCGGCAACCAGATGCAGTGATCCGTATGCGGGATTTGATTGATATACTTGAGTTCAGCACCTTCCGTCAAGAGGATGCCGTCGGGCATAGCCCCATTCTTCTCTTGCTGTGATACAGCGATCAAAAAAGCTTTGCGCGCTACTTCCGGCTTGATATACGACATGCCCATGTTGTCCTGTAGATAGTTCCGTGTCTGTGGGTCTGTGGTAAGACGGTTCACGTCGCCATGATAATAACACTGCCGTGGTAACCAGTTATTAACGAAGTTATCCACATGCTTATCCGGTGTTTCGATCTGCAGACACCCTTTTCCTTTGCCGATGTACTCTGCATACTCACGCGCTGTCTGTGCGAATCCTTCCTTGCTGAGGTATTTATCTCGTATTGTGCGAATCTCGGTATCGTCGTAAGCAGGCCCGAAGAGGAAACGGTACTCACGCTGCTCGTTTGGCTTCAGCTCCGCTCGATATTGTACTACAGCTACAGGTGTCTCGTAGCGAGCATCACTACAACTGAGCTCCGGCTGTTCCAGCGATGAGGGCGCGTGAAGGCTTCCTTCGCCCTCGAAAGCCTGTTGCATGGCCTCCCACGAGACTGGCGGTGTTTCGGTCAAAAAGTACGACTTATCCTTGAGGAACTTGTTCTTCCAGTAGTCCGACGCCTTCTGATATGGCGTGATACTGCTGCTCACTATACCGCCAAGGTCCGGCCGCCATTCCGCTTCCTGGTTCATCCACGACATGTAACCAAACGGGAAGTAGGGGTACACACTGATCTTGCGTGGCCGCCCGCTCAGGTTGGTTACCTTTACGGACCACAGCTCAACCACGTCGTGCGTCGGAATCACTAAGGTCATCTCGACGCGAATGCCAAGATGCTCAACGGCCCAGGAGATGTCGCTCTTGCCAACGGAAAACACGAACCGGTCGAGCGTGGCCCGCACTGGCTCGAATGGCGCCGAGAATAGTTGTCCGGTCTCCTCATCTTTGATGTAGACAAAGCGGCCCGGGTGATGAGCATAATAGTTCTGCTCAGGTTGCATGAAAGTCTTAGCCTCGAGATTTGGCGCGTGAGCATACTTCGATGGCTCCGGCTGCATGAATTGTGCCGTTGCGTACCCGCGGCAGGTGATCTGAATCATCATCTTCTGATTCCATAAGAAGCCACCGGCCTTCGGCAAAGCCATTGGGCTCGCCAGCTCGTATCGGTCGCCGTCCTCTGTAGAGCGTAGCATCATGCGTGTCTATTCCGGAAGTTCCTTCACTTTCAGCCGCAAAAACGTGGATGCTCCGTGGTTTCAATTTATAGGTCTCCCGCCACGCCAGGTGTTTTGAGCATTCGGGACTGTCTTATAAAGGGAAACAGGCCACACATCATGGACCATAGAGACCGCTACGCCGGTACAGCGGCCTTGGCAGATGACCTGTTGCATGGAACCTCGCTCGGAAGAATATACGGTTAAAATAAATACGCCCGCCTACGACGTGGACGATGAACCAATACCTTGATCGATATAACAATCAAGTGATCCACTAGAATTCCCCAACGCGTATGGGGGTGTCTTTGAGAAACAATCGTGCGATTGCCGCATGTCCATTTTCGCTCGCTTCAATTTCTCACGAGGTATTGCCGGCGATATATTTCTTTTGACGCACCTTGGGGTTGTACAATATATGCGAACTCCAACTGTCCATTATACCACGTTGTAGCGATTTTGTAAGGGCCCCGATTCGTTCTTTTCCACTTAGTAAGAGCGGAGCTGAAACCGGAGGTATATGCAAGTAATACGCTCGTGGGTAGGTATCGTGGGGGGAAACTTCTCCATCTGGGGGAGACCAAGCCCGACGTTCCTAAACTTAGCCGAAAGGGGTGTGGTGAGTTCATGACGTAGGGATCTGGCAGCTTCATGATGACGCCTATAAGAGTGATCAATATATCACTCAGCTATGCATATATTCCTTGTAGGAACGTGGTGTCAGATTTGGATACAACTTGGATGCGTTGCTAACTACCTAGGTACCTAGGTCTATATTCCCGCCATCCTAAGAATCGCCTACATTATACTAATCAGTTTCGATGTCTTGATTAACAATACATTCTCGTTGGGCACTTACTGTCAAAGTACTACATTCAAAGACCGCTTTGATGTGAGGTTCAGCCGCCCCTACGAATGAGTAGAACATCGACACTATCAAGAAGTCAGTCACTCGGGCGAATGAAGATGGTGTAGTCGATTGCGAGGGTAAGTAGGCAATAAATTTTCGCCAAGCAGTCTAACAGTTATATCTAATTCAATCCGTGTGGAATGATCGCAAGTCTACTATCGTGGCAGTATATCTTGATACGGGTGATGTTCGAATGACTCGCTTTAAAGGTGGGTAGGAGGTAAGTAGATTGACGATTATGCCATTCAGGGGCTGAGTAGAATCATGAAAGGGGATGAGCTAGCAACAAGAAACATATAGGTAAACAATTTGTTGTCATTACAATTAATTCCCTATGAGGAGATATATCCTATCCAAACAAGTGCTTAAATGATGCCAAGGGGAATTTCTGTTAATGGTGAAACTCAATCGCAAACAAATTTGTGAACCGCGCCTCTCCTAAATGTTGTACCACCCCTCCCAACCTAACGCCTTCCAGCTTATTCATGCTTCCTCGTCGATTCATTGTAGATCTACCGAGTTCGCGGCGTGTAAGAGGTGCTTTTAAATGATTCCCGAGTGTCTGACCAATGCTCATACGCCTGACTCCTTTCTCTCCTTTTCCATCTTAAACTGGGACAGAGCAGGTCAGTTATCATTACCCCTAGCAATGGAAGAAGCCATCACCACATACCCTAATATGGACCACATTAGTGCTGATGACTACCCTTTGGTCGTTCGCGAATGTTTTCTTGCTTGCCACTGTTGATGAATTGGGCAAATCGCATTGTGAAACTGGGCGTGTGTGTGTGGCGTCTTCCACAACGTTTAGAGACAATGTATTCTTCTTGCATGACAGCGTCGTCGAATAAGTGCGTCTTTTTGGATGGTTGAAGTGTCTTGGGAGAGATTCTCAGGTTCCTGACTAGTTCGCATGAGTGGCAAGGCCAGGCCTGCATTTATACATCTCACTCATCAACAACGGGCGGCGCCATTTTCGCTTCGGATCACTACCCGGTGAGACGGGGAGTGGGAGTTTTTGGGGGCCAACCAGCCCTATGGCCATGGTATCTGACGCGCTGACAGGTTTTCGGTAGCGACGGGCCAATAAGAGACCTATGCGAATCTAAGAATAGGCGTCGTCATACTCATTCAATGACGCTTCGAGAAAGCTGAACCGGTCGTGGCACACATGCGCGTTGCTTACCTCACTTTCCAAGAGTCGGTGAGCAAGCGACGTGCAGTTTTGTGACAGGTATAGCAGCTCAGCCTCGATTGAGTGACTCGAGTATACCGCTTATCCAGCCTATTTATTGAGGACGGAAAGCTTTATAGTTGCGGTCTGCTTAATATTGTGCGGACATGGCCGAATCTCCAGTGCCACATGCCATCACTTCACTGCGCCCCTCCATAGCTTCCACCAAACCGGAGGCCAGAGCCTTTTCCGCGAGGGGGGGTCGGTTGAACCAATGATGAGATAGCTATAGTGTGCGAGGTGCATCAACGGCTTATATTCAATGATGCTGCGCAGTTGTTGGTAATTTCTAGCCGAGAAATAAGGCGTATTGAACACGTACACCATATCTAGATAAAACATAGGGGCTTGTCATACGGAAAACACGAGGCTAAAGGGTAAATGATAAAGGAGAATAGAGAAATGTTAAATATTCCCCAGTTATCCATAGGAATCAAGGTAGCGAAGATTAAAGCGTCTATCTTAGTAGATTTGTAGTATCAGCAAATTATATCACTTCTATCAATAATACTTTTTTTTACTCTAACTCGCAGGGAATGTTGATCCAATCTCTCCCCACTTCAAGTTGCTGAATGTAACTTCGGGATGCGATTCGACAATCGTAATGTTCGCGGGGTTTCCTTCAGTAGCATTACAGGGGCCAGCGCCGTCCTCGGCACCGTCAAGCCAGGACATGTTGCTTCCTTCGTCCCACCAAATACTAAAAGCTAATACCATGCCTCTGGTCAACGCATCACCCATACGCGCGTGTGCGCCCAGGTTCATGAACTGAGTGGCGCCCGTTGCCTCGCAGTAAGGGTCGTTCGTGAAAGAGACCTCCGGTACGCCTTCCTTCTTAACGACCTCGGCCTTGATCACTTTGTCGCCCTGCACATATAGACGGTGGATCTCCGTCAGTTTGCCATTCTCGTCGGCAGGGAATTGAGTTACGACCGTGAACGGCTTGGTCGTGTCAACCGTAAAGTTTTCTCCCCGTCCATAGTATTCTGGCTGGTTGAGACGGTACGGGTTCCATCCACAACCGCTCTTGTCACAGACACCGCTAGCCTGGCACTCATCTCCGGTGCAAAGATAGGGACCTGTCTGATTGCAAGGATGAGGCGCAATCTGATTGGCACGGGAGTTCGCTTCCCAAATATCCATCTCATTGCAGCAGGCGCCTTTGCCATCCACATTGCCCTGGAATGACGGTTAGCTGGGAAAGGGGCTAAAGAGATGATGGCCACATACTTCACCGTTGATGAAAGGAGTCACATAACCTTCTTGATAATTAGTCACGCTATTCTGGCGACAGATTGTTGTTGAAGGCAATACCTACATTGAGCGTCACAGTAACCGGTTCCCCAGGCGGCACCACCAGTGTTCAAATCGCTTTTCCCTCCATCTTCCAGCATCTCAGAGAGGTAAAGAGCGCTGTTCATCCCGCAGGGGAGATGGCTAGCTTCAATGTCGAACGTGAATTCGTTTCCGGTGAGCTGAAGCATTTCGTACTTCTCCTGGGATGCGTCTAGGAGATAGATACGCGGGGAGACAACGTTGTCGCCAACTTTTATTTGCATGTTCATCGAAGTTCCGTCCGTCTTGACGCCGATGCTGGTGTAATCGGTTTGGCCCTCCACTGGAACAAGATGTGTTAATCATTTCAGCCCGAAAATGCCTAGAATTATAGAAGAGGATTCCGGACGAGCTGAGGACCGTGACGCTCTTCAAGAGTAAAGAAATTGACACTACGTACTCACGCAGTTTTGAGCGCATGCCTCCTTAGTAGGGCAGGCAGTAGTATTCGGCCCGCTTCCCCAGTTGCCACAGCCCGCATCGTTGCCGACCTGGTGGACCCAGTGGGCAGACGAGTCAAGGACGATGTAATTAGTTGACTCCATGCATCCGTCTGCCACGCTGCAACGATATGTCGTTAGCTCGGGGTGGACATCAGCAGTATCGCCGGGCTTTTGCGCAACGGCGAGGCCCAGAACTGCGAGACCGATGGCAAACTTGTTGGCAGCCATGGCTGTTGGTGTCTTATAATTCCTCCGTGAAGTGGATGTTGTGTAATTGCTGTGGGTGTGACGAGCACGCAACACTATTCCGGGAGCAACTCATATCTCTGTATATATATATATATATGCAGCTTCCCCTGAATTTGCTACGATAGGCAAGATAGAAGAAAAAGCCCATGCACCCCAACTTCCCCAAATCAACTTCCTCAGCATAACAACTTCTTCGATGCCTATTCTGACAAGTGGAACTAGATGTGCCGACTTAGATCCAGCGATCTGGGGAAAATGGCCCGGGATCCCGGCGGGACCATTTGTTGCACCATCGGGTTTGAGGCTAGTCTCCTGCAGAGAAAAGCCTGAAATCAGGTCACCATATAGCCTTAGCACAACCCTACGCATTTAAAAAAAAACAATGCTTCATGGCTTATTACGGCTCTTACCGAGTTGCACATTGATTGCGAGTAAAGTTGATATCCGTGTTCCTGCATTAGGACGAGCCTCTAATATATGAAACGCCGTGCTTTCCGCTAGATGAAGGGGGTCGAATACGAGAAAACGGTAGCCCGATTATCATACCGAAAACATATGTCGAAATACGATTCTACTTTCCAATTATACTAGTTGGAATATAATTAGAAATGATGGGATGACAGCTCCACTGACTTGGCTAGATGCCATCTCTTATAAATGGAGCGCACAACTAGCTTGAGTTAATATCAACTTCAGTCGCTCATCATTAACCGTTTTGGGGTAGATTTCATGATCTCTGAAGATATATCTAAGAGAATCCGGACTATATATTCATGAAATAATACTCATGTGATAAATAAAGCTAGCAAAGATGAAAGAGAGGAAAAAATAAAAGCCATCGGACCATCAGAGACCCTCGATATGAAGTAACTCGTTTCAGGGGGATCTAGTTCATAGTTAGGACAAGACTTAATCTTACCTAGAATATAGCATGTGATATATGACTTCACTCGTAAGATCTCACGCTCTAGAACATATTTACAGCTGCATCGTCAAGCATTGTGCGGAAGCTTGTTTGTTACATCGTCTTATGCCAACTCCCGTGCCTTCAGATGCCGAAGTATGCTTCGGTAGTTACCTAAGATCAGATATCCACGCAGGTTTCCTATGTAGAAGCAAGTAAGCCCATAACATCCTGCTCCTATGACGGAATGCTTTCGTAGATATGAGCGGTAGTTGATAAATAAATCCTGCTCAGGATATCAATATGTGTGATTAACTATTGTTGCTGTTCTAGAACATCCCGATGACATTGTCTTTCTCTACCGGAGCATCCTCAAAAGCACACAGGCTACTGCAATGCTGCGTTCCAAAGTTTTTCGTACATGTATTCTTAGGCACTAATAACTTCTTAGTCTTCAAAGTCGAATGATGGGTCTCTATCTTGTTCAAGAGTTTTCCAATGTTGACAAGCCCATGGTTCCTGTAAGTAGACTGATATGGTATGGTTCTGGTAGAGGTGTTAGGATACCTACTGAGTTAATGGGGTGGTTGGAAGTCTTAAGAATCAATGTTAGAATATGTCTTTATCATTCAATGACTTGGATAAGTTACGCTTTGTCTGATAACATGAAGTGGCCTGGGAATAAAATACATTGTTCTGACGTCTTTATTATGATTCGTCCTTTATTGTCTACTCTTGAAATATGTCTATGAAATTATGAATATTCAACACTGGCGCTAACAAGACCAAAATATACGATAAACTTCAAACTAATTCAATATGCATGGTAACTTATTATCACTGGCGGTCGCGTTGACCCTCGTCTCACCTGCTGTAGCACATGTCGTGCTCGAGAGTCCCAAACCCTTTCGCTTTGTTGAGTACGGACCTACAAATCCAATCTCACCGTCTGGCTTAGATTTTCCATGTAAGATACCACCTGGTGCTAAATTAGAGACTGATGGCGCCCCTACTGTCATGGCGATTGGAGAAGAACAAACAGCCTCATTTTCTGGACAGGCTGTCCATGGAGGAGGCTCATGTCAATTCAGTGTATCGGGACCTATCAATAATGGCTCTTGGACAGATTACCCCTTGAAGGATTTAGACTGGAAAGTCATCCATTCGATTGAGGGTGGTTGTCCAGCACGAAATCAAAAAGGCAATCTTGACGGCCCAAATCAAGATAAATTTACTTTCAAGATACCCGAAGGTATTGCCCCGGGCGATTATATTTTTTCGTGGACTGTAAGTGAATCTTTCCATTACCTCTACCCCCTAACAAAAACTCATGTCTCAACCTTTAACCCCTTTTAATACCCCGCGAGTTAACCAGCTCATCGGATAGACTCTCGCGATTTACACTCTGATCTTATACGTTATATGTTACATTACTAACTTGAATATATAGTGGCTGGCTCGAATCGGAAGAGATCCGGAATACTACCAAAACTGTGCACCAATCACCGTTATTTCTACCAAGATCAAACGTAGGACCAAATCAGATCGCCGAGCGTTACTTGCTAACAGGATGGAGTTTCCCGGTTTATTTATGGCTAACATGGGAGAAGTCTCAGGAGGGTGTACAACTGAAGAGGCTTTAGGAAAACAACTTGCAATTGCATTCCCTAATCCAGGTTCTTCAGTTTACCGCCCAGAAGGCACGGCAAACTTGTTTCGGCAGCAATGTGATGGTAATCCTCGAGCGAAAAAAGGCCAGGCTGGGAGTCCCGCCGATAGCCCTTCTATGAGTACAGCTTCTCAGCCTAACGCGACCCCTACATCAAGTACCATACTTTTCTCTGTCACATCACTAATTCCACCATCCTCCCTTCTCTCGTCGACATCTGTTGAATTAGTGTCAACTCCTACATCTGAAATTACGGCGATTTCTTCCTCCAGTCCTGGAAGCTGTACGGAGGGCCATCTTACTTGCCTTGAGGATGGCATTCACTTCGCAACCTGTACCGGTGGGCAGTTGACACCTCCCCAGCCTATTGCACCTGGATTTAAATGTAAAGTCGGGTCTGGCCTTGGCCTTGACATTCTACCAGCATGACGTTTTTCTACCACCCATTAACACCTCAGGATTGTTAACATGATGATTGAAATCGAAGCAGCTTTAACATGAGCTGGGCCCAATCGCTGGATGTGTCACCAAAGACATCACCTCAAACGGTTCTTGAAGATAACTCTTTTTAAATATAGAATCAATATACCTACTAAAGCTTCTGATTGAAACTTCTCATGCTTATCAAATGTATTACAAATGCTGTAAGGTTTCTTTCTCTTCTCTATTCGGCATGGTAATTAAGGATCTACATCCCTAATTGGTTGAACCCCTGATTCGACCATACCTCTGGTAACCAACGAAGTTTCACTAATAATGAATAGTATCTATAAGCGTCATGCCGTCCACGTCGGAAGACCAAGATTGGTTTAGATGAAAGTATACTACTACTAGTATTGTTCATGTAAAAATTGGCAGCAAACATAATACAATGTTTTAACTAGAGAATCGAGCTGCCGAGTAGCTGCCCGTAGTGTAATCTTGGGTCGCTCTACCAAACGTGAAGCATTTTTGGTACGGGTTAGGCTTTGCTAGTATAAACTCGGAAAATCTATTCGGATGTACATATAAAACACCAAAAACAGGTGGATTGACATGAGGGCGGCAGGTGACATATTGGCATCTTGCTTTCGTCGCGGCACATTATCATACCGGGAATAGGGTCAGATAAGCATAACTATAGTAGGATCTAAGTTTATGGAATGGGACGGCTTGAGGGAGTTTTTCGATCAGGGGCCATGAATGCGTTGTTCATGCCTACACAATACTGTGGTAAGACCTTACGCCTTAAATACACTATTACACTAGGAATAAATACTATCAGTGCTTGAGATGAGGGTACCGGCCTCACTTTGTATTGTATTTCAAATACTAAATAGAGCCTAGCCTTTTGCAAGCATAAGCAGAAAGCTTCAGCCTTCAATCTGGGGAATTCGTAGCCTGTCACTTCAAGGTCTATCATATGTGAACGTAGGGCAGAAGCTAAGAACGGATGCGGGAACTAGGGCTACTAGCAAACATTTAAGTGCTGACATTTATAGTTAGAATCAATGACGATCTCTTAAATTCAGTTAGAGATCACTGCCAGACGTACAGTAGCAGAGTGGCTATGTACATACCAAACACGAACAAAGACAATACTGCGTAGTAGAAGCTGAGGACGTGTAAGAACCTCCTCGAAAATTCAGTCGGCTATTATCTTCACGGAATACGGGGTTACATATTAAGAAATACCTGAGGCATTCAGGTATATGCACCGGTTCTAGGTCCCTTTAAGGAACGGGATGGGCTTGGTGAGATTCCGGGGGAAGGGTGCTCAGACTTCCGCTGGCGGTCCGGAATGATAGATCAATTTTTGCGCTCGAGTATTCCCAATCAAATTTGCAATAGGTGCGTTTACAGAAGTCTCCGCTCCCGGTCAATGATCCCGTACATAATCGTAGCCCGGACCCCCCCCCTAGCAAGCCCCGTTCTCCTACCCACGGGCCGACGGGGCCAGAACTTGATAGACCTTCGTTGGAGGCCCACAATGGACTGAAGGAGAAGTAAGACTATGGTGTACGACGACTTCATTGGTGGGTAATGCCGAACGCGAATCAATGGTGGGCGGGTTGCCCTACTGGTGCCGATCGTTATGAGGCGGGTGGCTCTGATTGACAGCCAGGTTCAAAGTTACTTGGACACCCACATTCATGGTAACCTGATGTTGATAATAAGGCAAGTCCGTTCGTTGTATGATTTGTTGTAAATAGTTAGTCAGTTATTGTGCATATGTATGTATGTGTTACATACATACTTGCAATACGGAATCAGTGGCGATGCTATCGGTTTGGTACCGGGAACGATCCGAAGCTCGCTTGGGTCACTATGACCGTGCCCTACGTTACCAAATTGGTTAAAAATGAGTCCCACGCCGGTGGCTTGGGCGACATCCATAGCCAGGAACTAAGATTGGGGCCGGGCACAGTACCACGGCAATGGCAACTTTTCCATTTGGCGAATCAAAGAGGAGTTCAGAGTAGAATTAGGATAAGTATATTGATAATGCCAACAACCGCGCCAAGCGAGTCTCGTCGAGAAGAAGACTAAAACTATCACATACGTAAGCGCTACTTTCGATCTCTACTAAGAAGCAAACTCCTCCCGTGCTATCCTGATCACTTACATAAAACTGATAGAGCTAATAACCTAGCAGGTTAGCGTACAGAAAAACCCCCAATGTGCTCCTTTTATTCGCACAGTAATAACTCTTTGACAGCCAGGCTCACATACTTATTAGGCAGTATGGATTGCGTAACATAATGTAGTCAACCTTGACGAGTTCTGGCTATATTATGTTTTGAATATAAGACATCAATCGTGATGAAGGAAGATCTGTATGATAATCGGTAAGATCTTAAAGCTTGGATGTCATGTACTATGTAATACAACGATCAATAATCGTGAAATATTGGTGTTCTTGGTACCATGATCATACACCAATAGTTTGTGTGGCATCCCATATCCCACATAAGACGGTTCGGTATAGCTCAGGGGAAGGAGACCCGACCCACGTGATAATTATACAGGGTGAGACGGGGGGATTCCTATTTCATATTTCACATTGGTCAGGTCGCAATGTCGTCTGAGCCAACCATATTCAACTTAACTAAACTTCATAACCCGCGCGCGCATTCTCTCTTTACATACTGCCTACCTTTCCCACCTCTCATAATCTCAAGATAATAAATAATCCTGTCTCGTTATACATAACATACCTAGACATCTAATACGGCGCCATGCTCGAAGACGGATCTGTGCAAGATGTGGTGCTGGTGACACAGCTACCATCAGATTCTTGGTTTGAGGGTTTTGCTTTGCGACCCAATGGCAAGATCCTCACCTCTCGATTAGACGAACCGGAACTGTACACATTCAGAGCCGAGGACCCAGAATCGACACCCGAACTACTATACAATTTCGAAGAACACGCCAATGGGTTAATCAACGTATGTCCGTTACCGGGCGTCACAGACACCTACCTCGTCCTATCAGCTATCGTCGACTTGGTTAATATTCAATTCGAGGAATTTATCGTATGGCGCGTTACGCTTAGCCCGGACGACAGCAGCCCGCCCGAGGTCACGAAGATAACCCAGGTCGAAAACACGGGTTTTACCATTGGTCTCGTCCCGATTTCGGATCGCGTGGTTTTAATGCCCGACGCATTCAAGAACTGCATCTGGCGTCTAGACATAGAGACCGGGGATGTGACATTACTCGTGGCCGATGACACTATGAAAGCACCCCCCGGCGACGGCAATTGGTTCGGCCTCAACCGAATCCGCGTCGCGGAAGATTTTCTCTGGTTCACCAACACAAGCGCGGGCAGGCTATGTCGGATACCGATTGAACGGATTGACGACGCGCAAGTGGCAATCCGCACTACAGGACCGGTGCAAGTAGTATCAAGCGACATCCCTCACTGTGACGGGTTGGCCTTGGCGCGAGATCAAACCGCTGTCTACACATGCAGTTATATGGACGGGCACGTATGGAAAGTCAGCATAGACCCTCCGACGGGCAAGGGCACGACGAGTGTTGTGATGCGGAATCTAGCATCACCAACAGCAGTGGAACTGGCTTATGTCAACGATGAGCCGAAGTTGTTTATTGTGTGTTGCGGAGAGATCGAGATGGGTTGGTTTGTGCAAGACGATCAGGACCCCTGGAGGGAAATAGCGAATATCAATTCAGCGGTGACGGTAACGGCTGTAACGGTGGAGGAGACGGTCGAGTCAACTTGAGGGTTGAGGCATTTGGGAACTGGTGTTCGAACGGGTTTTGCATGCTAGTGCATCTAATGACAACTAGCCATATTTTCTACTATTATATACCCCTTACGGCATGTCATGTTGTATATCTACGCATACTACAAAACAAACAACATACGATGAAGATAATTTTATCGTCTTCAAAAGACTTTGAACCTCTGATGGCAAATTGTGACAAAAACTCACGCACGACACTATGAGGGGAATTAGAGCAACAGGGGCGAAATTTCTTCCCACTACTACGTAGAAGTTCTAACTTCTTACAGGACTTGGTCCCTGAACGTGCGGCATCGGGGATGAAGCCGAAGAAGGCCCTAGTCTACTTGTGTACAAATCCGTAGAAGAGAAGCTGCTAACGTTTCGGAAATCGGAGCCAAATCCGATGCTTGGGCCCTAGGTTAGTTACTTTAGTTTAAGATGGTCCTTCATTGATGATTGTCGTACTATCCATGAAGTGTAAGTGCGCATAGCGATCCAAGACAGGGTGACAACCTTCAGCACCTCGTACGAAGATCAACAAATTTTCTTTTGCCTTTTATTTTAGTGAGGCTTTAGAAATTTGTTGACCCCCTTGACCGGATTGCTTCCCCGCCATGCACGTTTCATTACGACCTTGCCGCCGCTTGTAATATTGTCTAGGTAATATCCCACAGATCTTTAATAATTGACGTACGGATTCGTACCATGTAGTAAGAATCAAAATCCATTTTCAGTTATCATTTCGTGCTTAGACGATAACCATTGAACTCCATAAAATAGCTGCATACCCATTTGAAGCAGCTATGAGAACTCCACCGGATCGCCCCCCCTAAGCTTTACCGTACCAGAGAATAAACGATGTCGGGAGTGGCGCGACCGGGAGACAGCCCCCGAATAATCCATGCCATACCGAATTATCGGTAGCGGCATTTCCATGGAAATCCACGGTAGTTGTGTTGTACAACAGATGAGAAGAACCGTTAACATAGCGAGCATTGACGATACAATTTATGACAACAAGGCACCAAAATAATTTTAGTATTAATATCGTTACATACATATGTGCCGAAGAAGCTAAGAAGCTAAGCTCATAGCTCCACTGGGAATAGACAGTGATGATTTGCTGAAGCTCTAGCACATCTCCCCCTCCTCACTTAGTATGTACAGCCGCCTTAGCCAATGAGACCCAAACGGGGTTTTCTAAGGCCTGCCGCTGCTTCGGGACATACCATACAAAACAAGTAAGGCTAACAGCTTAGGTTAATAACTAATACGTACTATAGATAACGACGTCGGAAAGCTAGTTAGCCTCATCGTGACTTTCCGCTAAGACGGCCCAAGGTGGTACGTTATGTTCAAGTTCGGGTCCATTTCTCACACCTTGAACCGTAGACGGGTACCGACTTCCACAATCTGGGGTATAGTATACCCGACCACACATATAGCATCACTTTTCGTGACACAAATACAGTCCCCAATGGCCAAGAATATTCATCTTCATATTCATCTTCAGGTCTAACCTGTGTACTTACATATGCATATATTACAACACCTAAGCAGCTTATAACCCTTTGCGCTCCCCTCTCTATGAAGCACAGATTCCTAGACATGGAGACACGACAACACGTTATACAGAATTCTCGGTCTATTTCTATACGACTTGGTCTGAATTATTTACTTCGCCAAACCCAACTGAGTTAATCACTTTAGTAGTTGGTTTCTTAATAAAATGCTATTATCCAAATTAACAAGAACCACCTGGACAAATTGCAAACCGACAACACAAGGTTAATATTCAATTCAAAATCTAATATCAACATATATAGTACTTGGTAACTATATTTATTACTATGGACGATAAATGATAAATCTCATCGGCATAATATGAGTGCCTTTTCTCATCATCAATGTTCGTTCTTTTTGTTGAAAAAGGGGGCAAGGAGCACGAGAGTAATGTCAACCCTTCAGCTAATCGGAGGTAAAAGTAGCTGAGCTCTTTAGCATTTTCCGATGCAATGATATCTACCAATGTCTCTACGAGTGATGCAGCACGGTTTCACGGTCGTTATATTAGCATTTCTACCTACGTACCACGGTAAAATATGCAACTTGTTAGAGGTGTGTGGTAAACATGCGTACTTCCAGCTATACACGGTGTTGGATCAGGGGTTCAACCTCCTGTATTCTAAACATCCTTGGGGCCCTATATACCTAAGTTCAGTGAACGTTTAAGGACTATACATTAAACTTTAGGTCTACTTTAGGTGTTTCCTTTGTAAGGTTTAGGTATTAAAGCTTAAAACCTTAAGGCTTTACAGAGCTAATGCACCTGGAACATCTTATTCAATATATAAGATTAGTTGTAGATCCTTTAAGGGCCTGCAGTCTGCTATATTATAGGATTGGTCCCCCTTATAAGTTAGGGACCTAGATAGACTTGTTGGTGTTTATCCTGATTAATACATTCCTTGAGCCCCTATTTATACCTCTTTGGCACTTGATCTCTTATAATCCTTAGGGTAGCATTCAGCAGTAAAGAAACTACTAAACTTCCCTGAACAATCGAAACTATCAGGGCCTGATAACTACTATCCATGGATTCAACAGCTAGGGACCTTGTTTGAAGCCTATGGGCTGCCTAGTTATAGTGGCTGGAGGCTCTGGAAGCTGGAATTGCAAGAGGGCCTCTACAGTGACCTTGTCCACTGTAGAAGCTGAATACACAGCCCTACGGAGGCTATCAAGGAGATCCAGTGGCTATAGCCCCTGTAATATCACTTAAAAAGGTTGTAAGCTCCTTAAGCCCCCTGATATACGGCCCTTCTAACGTGGTCCAAGCTCATAGGGGTCCTAGGGGGGTCCCTAAGGGACTACTAACAGGGTTCAAAACAATTCAATTCAATCAATCACTTTCCTCATATTGATTGAATTGATATCAATATGCTGTTATCCTATATTGATTGATTGAAAT